>JAAAKQ030097533.1:0-14492 GCA_010016005.3 Zanna intricata
GTTAACTTTTAATATTTAATTATCTATTAATGTTGTGTTTGAGCTTTGATAACGACACTTCGTTTTGCGCCAACAAAAAAACATTCTCACTTGTAATAATAATTCATATATGAACTGTGATTGTATCGCAATCAAAAAAACATTTAAGTGCGAAGAGGAATGATGAAATGATATAATTAACCGAATTTTTATATTTATTAAAAAAATGACTTACAACAAATAATACTATAGAAAAGAAGAATTTTAAAAATTATAGGTAACAAAAAAAAAAAAAGGACCTTCAAAATGAAACAGAAAAAATAAAGTAGCCAATTACAGGGGATGCAATCACATTTACTGTTAATTACCTATAAAGCGAACAACAATAACTTACGATTATGCTAATGCAAATTCAAATGTATTATTAATTAATGACTGGAAATAAATTGTGATAAGTTTTTTATGATAATATATAAGTGTATAATGGAAATGTTAAACTATAAATTAAAATAAAAATCATATGTAAACTGTAAAATAAAACGTAACGAAATTTTAACGGAAATTACACTGTTGGTAGCTAGAGCCAAAACTGTTCATTATATTCAATCAATAAAGTTCACGATGTAGTTACTGTTCATAAAATTTATTAATATCCTTTAAGTTCTTTAGTTTTTTAATCTTGACAAGCTGAAGTGATGTAAAGCTAGTTAAACAAGAGTAGCTGTTAATTCCACAAGCGAAGAAATTACCCGTTCCTGTTCATTAAAGTTTTATAGATGATTGAAATTTTATTCATTTTTAAACAAACATTGTTGAGCGCAGCTATTCCTTTTCCTTACTCCTTCTGTTAATAGACTAGAAAACTGGTCTTATGTAATGAAAAAAAAAATTAATTATTTTACTAATTCTAAAAAATATGTTTCATTCTAAGCTTCATAAGTTTTCAGAATACATAGTCAGGAGTAGTAAATCACTTTAAAGACTCTAATATGGTAAAAATATCACGCTGATGGATTGCTATACCAAATATATCTATTGCAAATAGATTATTTTTTATTTGTATAAAACATATATATATACATTTCTACTGGGAATCGTAATATAAATATTTTTGAATCCGATGAATGAATTCATAATGCTGAAAACTAAACTATTAAGAAACTAAAACTAAATTTCTATCAAAAATAAAAGCTGGATCACTAATCAACAGGGGATTTTAGTAAATTCAATATTGATTTCCTTATTATTATAATATCTCATCTGTATTGTTAATATAAATATCATTTTAAAAATGAAAAACATTTCCTAATAAATAACAGTTAATATTTTACTGTGTTTTTTTATTATCAATTCCCACATAGTTAGACGATATGTTCATATGTTTATTTCATTATGTACATGTAACACAAGAATAGTCTAATACGTATGAAGTACACAATGAAAAATTAATGTTAATTAAAAAATTTCAAAAAACATATTACAAGCGGAAAATTCAACATACACACAGAATGATTCATAAAGAATGTAATTAACCTCTAGGATATGTTCTACTGGTGAAAATAAAGTAGAGTTCATAGAAATAGAGGTTCGGAAACAGTTCGTTAGTGAGTGTCGGCTTGTAAAAGATTTCAATATGATTTCTTTCTTCAGTAAAATTAAGCCAGATTGTAAATCTTTGGACCCAAATTAAGGGGTAAATTTAATGATTTCACATGAAATCTTTTGTGAAATATTGCAAAAAATAAATAGTTTACAAAACTGAATTTTAAGTAGTTTTCGAGAAATCTGGAGTAAAAGTCAAACAATTGAGATCGAAAACCCACTATTTTTATGTTTGGCATAAAATAGCATTGTTAAATAGGTAATAAACTTTTGAATTTTATTTAAAACAAAATATATAAAATTGTGGTAAATTTTAATTAGTTATTAAACGAAACAAAATTTTCAATATTACAAAACAAAATAATTAAATAACAAATATAAATAATCAAAATTTAAGAAAAAGAAGAAAAATCAAATAATACAACTTAATTGGAAGTAATCTGCTTAAAAATCTTGTTAATTTTTTTACAAAATTAATAATTTATATACTCTTTAATTTAAACAACTTTCATTTTTAAATAAATTCTCTGAAAATAAAAAAAACAGTATTTTGTCTTTATGCGCTTTTTCTTATGATGGATTTTCATCAACTAAACGCTTCATCCAGCCATCGATTAATTAAAAAATCTAATTACTAAAAATATTAAAAATATATGTGTTTGAGATTTCAGTTTTTTATTATTTTTTCAAAATTGAAGCTTAGCTTTTTTCAATCATTCACGTTTTAGAGGATTCATTTTTGTAAATTTTTTTCATCAATAATTGCTTCATAAATAAAGAGTTTTTAAATATTTAATGATGTATTTTATGTACTTATCGGTAAAATGTTTTAAACACGTAATATCAATTTGTATCTGATGACAAGTATTACAGTTTAAATCCACTATTTTTAATTGTCTTTCAGGATGACACGTAGGAAATCTTTTATTTGTCAATGAACGTGATTTTGTTCAAAATGAAATATATAAAATATTCTATAAAATCTTTCATAAATGTACTGTTGTATATTGACATTGGATGAGGAAGAAGATAAAGTAATTTATTTTCAGTACTAGCCTACTTGTGGTTATTACGCATTGGAAATAATAATTTCACTGTTTTTTTTTCCTAAAGACAAAGCGACCATTACATAAATATAACTAGAAATTCATTGTTTAAAATTTTTTAGTAATTAGTACACTAATTATGAGTAGATGGTTAAGTGTCAATTTAAGGTTAAGTCAATATTAGTAGGATTGTCAGTTTTCGTAGTGCGAATGGTAGTGCCTGGAATAAAAAAAAAAAAAAATTAAATAGGAGTAATAAACTTTGCTTATTTTTAAGCAAACAAATAGATGAAGTTAATGAAAACATCAGTAGTTTTTTAAGCTAGAACATCCTGTCTTATACAACTAAAAATATTAATTTATAACCTAATTTCATTTTTTATGCAACAAAATAAAAAATAAAAGACAAACTTTTCTGCCAAACCATTATACATATTCAATAAAGCAGAATAAAAGTAAAAAAAAAGAAAAAAAAAAGCTTAATAAATACATAAAAGCAGAACCATCGCTCTACTCCATCCAACTCTATCCCAATAGCTTGTAAAAATCAAAATATATGCTCTAATAACAATAACTTTTTTTCTATTTTAATTTAACGATTATAAGCATTAACAGTTAAAATTATTTTGTTTGCCGCCCCCGTCATCTTCATTTCTGTTTGTCGATGCCGTTGTCTTCGCTATCGTTTGTCACCACCGCCATCATCATCGCTTTCGTTTCTCGCCTCTGCCGTCACCATCGTCGTTTTTGTTGTTGAGGCTCTCCCTTCCGTATAAAATAGTTTCATGCACAATTCATTTTTGTTTTACCTTTTCTACGCAATATAAAACTAAAAACAAAACGCGAAACATTATAAATAAGAAATATTACTATTGATTATCCTTTTTTATATCCTGTTATAACCTGTATATATAATTTGTTATCTTCAAACTGAATTCTGATAAAAAATCTTCTAGAAAATTTCTAAATTTATTTTAATTTAGAACATCTTAGAAAGTTTCCTTTCATTTTATAACTTCCTATGGTGTCATTCTTGCACTATTTTTATATAAATATAAATTGACTAGGTAAATATTTAAAATAAATAAAATTTAATTGAATTCTTTTTTTAATTTTTTTTTACCTCCGGAACCACAATTAAGTGTATCTTCAGAGGATGAGATGAACGAATTGTAGTGTGTGTGAAAAATGCCACCTCCGGATGAAAGACCGAGACGCTACCACTCGCCCACAGTGGCCGGCCATCATTATTCAACCTCTTTCTCTTTATCTGTTTAGCCTCTGGAACTACCGTAACGTATTACTTCAGAGGATGAATGAGGATGATATGATTATTCAACCTGGAATTCTTCAACTTCATTTATGAAACACATCACAACGTTCTTTATAATACAAAAAATATACATGCATAATTTATCTGTTAGGTGAGAAATATTTTAGGGAATCAAATGTGAATTATAAGCACCATTACTGAATTTGCTAGCTATTTTAAAAAAAAAGGTACCGTGACTAGTTATTGAGATGCTAAGAACTGGTTTCATATTATCTTCATTACTCAGGTAAACATACTATTGTTTTTGTAATTACCCCAAAATATAGAAGACATTTGCTATAAGAGAAATAACGTTTACCTGGTTCAGTACAACTAACATACAGTAGAACTAGCTATACAGCGAGCATAATCACTTTCAGAAAAAACATCACCATTTATTGTCGGTTGTATCTTAGATGTTTCCCATGCGCCACATGTATAAGAGAGTTTACTGCAGAACAACCATCTAAAGTATTCGTCAAGAAATAATCTGTACTTTGTCTCTAGTCAATAACAGAAAATTCAATATATATTTTGCAGTATGACGCGCGCGCGCGGTGTGTGTGTGTGTGTGTGTATGTAAATAGCATGATCCACCAAGTACAGAATAACAATTGGCATGGGACATAACCAAGGACAGTAATATAACATTGGCTAACCAAACCACATACACGTATTAATTGTTTTTTACAAATTTATTATGGTAACTTTTAACTCATATTTTTATTATTTGATGACATATTTTTATATATGGAACTTTTAGCTTTTAAATTTAATTTTACCGTCTATTATATATATATATATATATATATATATATATATACTAGCCGGTCAGGGCTCGCTTTGCTCGCTCGATCATGGTCTGAGAATATTACATATTAAATATTCTGTTGCCATGGTAAAAGAAATATAATGAAGTAAAAGAATAAATTTTCTTTTCTTTAATGAATATTTCTAATATCTCACTCTTCCAACGTGTTCAATCTACGGTTTAAAACCTACCCTGGGATAATATAAATGTATTCTGAAAATTGAAGTAAATCGGTCGGGTGCTCTAGCGTAATGATGTTGAAAACGGAAATACAGAATCCGTCACGGATTCTGTATGTCTGTATGTTCTGTAAGTTTATGGTAAACTTTCACATTTATATATATTAAATGATTCTTTATCTCGAAATGAACGTACTGTGTTCATTTTCAAATTAGAAAATGCAATTATGTCACTATAAATGTATTCAGAAAGTAATATATCGAACTATGTTATTATGAAACAACTTATGTTCATTAAAAGTAGAACTCTCAAAACAAACTGTTAATGAACACATTTTAATCATGTTGTTACAATAGAATTAAATTGACTGAAATAAATTCTTAGTTCCTGTAAATTTCCAACAGCTTAACAAACAAGTAATACTAGGCTAACACGTTAGTCTTCGGGTAACAAAACTTTAAGCAACACGTATGTTCTACTAAGCTAAGTTACATGGTTTTATAACCTAAATATACTGAAGTTGACGGTACTAGAACACTCCCGTCGCTCTCAGTTTCTGATCGATATTTGACGACCGACAAGTTTAAACTATATTCAACTGCGTTCGCGTTACTACTACGATATTTTAACTTAAAATAATCGTTTAATGTTAAAATTTACAGATATATCTGTGCCGTACTAAAATACCAGATTATTTAATTAACCAAAAAAGAACTCAACGATCGATTAGATAATCATTAAGAGAACAGGATACTGATTTCACAAAATTATGATATATTTTTTTTTTAATTTTAGTTCTTAATTTTATATAAATTCTTTTAAATCGGAGAATGTTACTAATAAAAATCGGACATTAAAAATTACGAATATTATTTTATAATACCGCAATGCAAATTATAAATGATAACACAACACACATTTCTGTCGTTGTAGAATTAAATTCCCGCCTGTTATTGGACACACTGTAATCGCAACAAAGAATCAACAAATCTCAACAAAAAAAAATCCCTGATTTTTGTATTTCTTAAAGTTTTACGACTCAATGACTCACAAAATACAAATTTCGATTAAAAATTTTACTAGGTGGATGCTGTTAAATAATAATTTGAAATTTGTAAGGCTCCATGCCTTGCATAAGGGTCAATTTATCGTAGTGGCATAAATAAATGTTATTAGTTCCCAGCTTTCTCTTATATAATCTACGAGTATATCTACCTAACTGCACCAAATAAATAATTTATTCCTATAAATATAAATTTTGGAAAAAGATAAAGCATAAGTTGCGAAAGAAGTTTATGGTGTGGGTATTTTTTATGTTTCTATGTTATACTACCTAACCTCAAAAAAAGGTTGGGTCTGTAAATGTAATTATATCAGTGTCTCTTCAAGACCAGCTTAACTCTCAATAATTAGACATTTTTTGCACATTTACATTAAAGTAAACCACTTCTCTTTAATTCAACCCTAGGTAATGAGTTCAAATCTTCTAGTAAAGGTAAAAGTTTTACACGGGTTTGAATACTAGATCGTGGATACCGATGTTCTTTGTGGTTGGGTTTCAGTTAACCACACTTCTCAGGAGTGGTCGACCTGAGATTGTACAAAACCATTTCATTCACACTCATAAACATCATCCTCATTCTTCCTCTGATGTAATACCTTACGGTAGTTCCGGAGGCTAAACAGATAAAGAGAGAGGTTCTATAAATTGTTCTAGTCTTTTGCCATTTCAACGTATCTAATTGAAACATAATTTGTTGTATAATACAGCGTTGTAATAGTGAAATGTTTTTTTACCGGAATTCATTAAAGGAATTGAAAATAAACTAAAACTTTATTTAAAAGTACATATACATAAATATGTATATGTCCTGACTAATGAAAATTTGTGATTCTTACGGTTTAAGTGAATAAAATATCGCGGACAAAGAGAGGAATGGGAAACGGTGGTGCACGCGCGCGCGTGCATACACACACACACACACACAAGCCTCTTTTTACTAGCTAAAGTATTGTAATTTGAAGATTTCTTAATTACTTTGTTTAATATAAAGTATTTTATCTTTGTAAATTAATTTCTGCAAACTTTTTGAAACATTTTACTAAATAAACAAAACAAATAAGAACATTTGAAATTATTTGTGTAATAAGAAAATAATTAAAAAAAGGTAAAATTAAATAATATTATGCTTTATCAATGAGAAACACTAACTTTAAGTCCTATGCAAAGTTCAGTAACACTGTAGTTAGTTTTAATTAAAATGTAAATTATATCGCACATGAGCCATATTTTAACTTTAAAATAATGAGGCTTAGAATAATCAAGAATTCACATATATTGTCCTGTAAAATTCCAAGAATAATCTTTACAAATAGCCGGTATTTGTAGGTAAAACGTTCAAAAATTTTTTAAATACAAATATTTTTAGAGTTT
Organism: Zanna intricata; assembly: GCA_010016005.3. NCBI lineage: Eukaryota > Metazoa > Arthropoda > Insecta > Hemiptera > Fulgoridae > Zanna > Zanna intricata. Next base: position 7,365 of record JAAAKQ030097533.1, read on the forward strand.
ATTTTTTAAAGATAAAAATTAAATCATTACCGTAGATATTTTGTTACAAAAAACATTTTTTATTTTTTTTATTGTTCTTTATAATTGTGATATGAACTCCAAAACCTTGTGGAGTTTGGTAAGGTTCTGGAAATTTGAGGAAGATTGGTCTAGTAGTGTCTGGTTTTCGAAATAATCATTGGCATAAAATACTTACATTCCATGTACCATATTATGTGGAAACGTTTGCGTTCTTTAATCAATCGTTAATTAAAATGGAAGATATAATATTGTAACTTAATTTCTCTTATAAAAAAAAACTTCTTCATTAAAAAATATCGATAAACAAGTGTATGAGTTTAATTTTAATTGTTTATACCTAAAAGTACTTATATTTATTCTTCTCAGTCTAAATGTTTTAAAAATGTTCAAAAGCTCTACCAGCTGCCATCCGCCCCCACAGACGGATGTATCGGGCTCTCACAGGCTAAAAACTCTCTTTGATACATAGGAACTGGAATACTGAAACTGAATTAATACAGTTTCAATGTGACCACCGTCGGCAACCCCGATGCTGGCATATTTTCAGCAGGCTTCAGCGATCCCCGGGAGCCATTGACAGATAACGACTTGAAGAATCTTGACTTGAAGATTCTTGCGCAGAAGCGTCCAATGATTACCTAGAGAGGTAATCATGAACCAGTCGTCTCAGGTACGGGCTTATCCCTCTCTTCCTCAGCTCCTCACGATACTTCGCCAACTCAAAGAATTGAATGCATTCTTAACATCGACAAACAGCACCACCGGAATCAACCTCTTATGGCGGCTGGTGCACGCCGCCTTGTCGACCGTGACCATCATAACCTTGCCTAAAGCATCCTCAGTGGAAAAACTAGCTCTAAACCCGAATTGTCAGTACTGAGTCCACGTCCTTCATGTATTTCCACCTATAGTCTACGGCCAACATCTTCACAAAGATCTTTGATAAACTGCTTAATAATTATGTACGGCGATGGATCCTTCTGCAGCTTACCTTGCTTCTTCAACAACACGATATCTTCACCCTTCCACTCCCTTGGAATGACTCCTCGTAAAAGAATGATTGAACGCCTGCAAGATTGCCATGGTCCCTTGATCATTTCCTTCAAGCACTTCTTGACTCCCACGTACACCACGTACAGCGCCACCTTCCTAGCGAGATCTCTGCATCAATGAAAAGCCATCTTAGCTTTCAACAATTGTTCCTGCACCTGCTATATCGTTGGTCCACTAGTAAACTGGACGTCTCTCACAACTTTGCCTTGTAGCCTCCACCTCCTTCTGGTACGATTTCTTCACAATATCGGAATCGATATTGTGAAGGACCTCGATATCGATATTGTGAAACTACCTCAGCACACCTCGTCGTTTTCTTCCGCTGAAATTTTCCAACAACTGTCTCACTGATCACCAGCCTCGAGCTCCACTTGATACAACGACTCGGTCCAACATGTACCATAAAAGCACATGGCTCTTTGGTCACTAAGTATCACGTCTTCCAACATTACTGTTATTATCACCATTTATATTACCACCATTTTATTATTATTATTACCATATTTACTGTTATTATCATCATTTGGTTATACCATCTAGCCGCAGTTCTTCCAGCTCGTCTAAGTAAAGAATCTAGAAATTTTACTCACTACTCCAATCATTTCCAATTATACCTTGACACCAAACCGCTATAGCACGCCATATAGATGGTTTCAGAAATCAGAATCACATCAACATTCTACTCCCCCAACGAAAGTCGCAATCTCGCTGTCGACAATGGGACTCCTTGCTGCGTTAATTTGCATCACATTTGGGTGGAAGCCATGCAGCCTCTCCCCCCAAAGGCCTATACCACTCAAGGTACTTCGTTGGCTGGTTGCACTCTATCTTCAGATGACCACCCGTACCGCAATTAAAACTAAGTCCAAAACAATCCGGCCTCGTGCAACTAGACGCTTGACGCCTGGTACCAAACTTCTAAAGCATCTCTTCTCTCTTCGCCCGAAGGGACACCCTGCACGCTACCCTGCCAATTTTCCACACGTTCACCTTCAATAACATGTCGCTTCTCTTGCTGGACCTACCACCGCCGCCATATTTGTCGATTCAATAGTCGGCCGAGTCGACAACCTCCCTCTTCCAATGCGACCTATCCAATTCGACCTGTATCTCCTCCGTAGTGGTCGATTCTTCATTATCCTTAACTAAAAGCTGGACTATTCTGCCTAGTCTTCCACCAAGTTTAACTTCAACTCCTTGTACTTCCTTCAAAATTACTTTCTTCAGTTTCTCCGTTGCTTCCCATTCCACCTTCACCCTGATATGAAGACCCCGCCCAATCTCTTTTCTGGTGGCGAGGACCACCGCGACGTCTTCTGACACACTACTTTTAACCTGTTTGAGAAGTTCTTCAGTTGTCATTCCCACTGTCTTCACCATTATCGTAGCCACACCAATAGCTCTATTCTCCACCGGCATATATTCTATGCCGGCATTCTTGTTGCTCTCCCCTACCCTTTTCTACAGGTGCATTAGAATTTTCGTAATCAATTCCATCCATTGTACTCAATAACCTTTCTCTCAATAACCTGCTTATCTTATCAGAAACTCCATGAATAACTGCCAATACCTTTGAAAACTTACAAGATGCCCAACAGCCGAATCTTGCTCCTTCTCCTCAGAGTTAATCACCATAATATAGTTGGCTCTCCTCGCACTTCCCAACGTATCCTCGGTAAGGATCTGGTTGCTTGACTTTTACATAAGCACTAGTTCTGATTTGAGCTTATTTTCACTAATCAGCCCCCTAATCCAGGGAACTCAGAAGTTCACTTTCCTTCTAAAACTCTGGTTATCTTCCGTAGCAATGTCCAACATCCAAACCGTACACACTTCCTCCACACTCTTCGGGTCCTACACATCAGCCACATACTTGAACACCTTCCTCATCCATCTCCTCTTAACTAACTCTAATAGTGGTTCCTCCTCCACCCCTTTTTCTAGTGCATCTTGAATTGCCTGCGACCCATAGCCAACTGGAGTCTGAATAACAGCTTCTCCAGTCGATTTTAAAGGCACTCTTCGTTAACCACCCAGATTCCTTAATCTCTTGCAATTTCTTCATTAATTCACCCAATTTCATCGAGCTATCCTTAATCTCGAGTTTCGTGTTCAAGTTGGAAGCCACCAACTTATTTAGTCTCTTCACCTCGCTACCAACGTCACTGAGAATTTTATTAAATAAATTTTCCTCTACCAAGGGCTGTATAGGCTCTTCCTTCTCCTCCCTTCTCCTCTTCAAGAGTCGGTCCACGGAACCCGTTCACTTTGGCGACTTCACTAAAATTCTGTTAGCCTCAAGCTTCATTAACACAAAGGGTCCACCTTCGGCTTGCATCAGCGCAGCTGACTACCCCTAACTGGCGACCTCGGCAAAGTCTTACGAGATTTGAAGTTTTCCTCTCCTTCCATACCGCTTGTAGCATAATATTATTACCACCTTATTGTTTGGGGCTCGAAACCCCGTAGTTTGATACCCTATACGACTTTTTGTGGGAGCAGAGGGGTCGGTGGTGGGTGGGTAGTTAAAAATTGAGTCGCCCCCAACTAATCGGAATGACTCAAATCGTACACAAATAAAAGGATTCACTTACAGGTTATTCCGGGACAAATTTAGGATTGGAAAACTTCACCCCCAACGGAGAGTTCCAAACATTTATAAAAATTTTCACCTACTGAAATCACAAACACTTTACGTAATGCAGTAAACAACTCCTCCACGGGATCAAACACATATAACTCTACCGCATTCAATTATGATCCTTATAACCAGTATGATGAATAAACATGATACCTTAAAAAACCGAGAAGCAGTACAATCCGTTTCCAAAAACTCATAAATAGAGAAACACGTCCAATAAAAAATCCACTAACCAAAACCAAACGTCCAAAACACTAAAAACTGAAAAAACCCCTCCAAACATTTAAAAAATAGCGAGTGATTCACACGCACATCCGCATCGTACGAGATCTCCTACTCGACTCAGACAAATACCTAAAAACCGTTTTCGGTTTTTTTTTTAATTTCACTTTTTAAGGGCCGCAACGGTGTACGACGCATCAACTTTCAATCTACACAGCCACTTTCAACCTACACTGTTACTGAACGTGCGACGCGAATGGCTGCATCTGTCTCCGATTGCTTGACAAAAACATAAAACAAACAAAATTTTTAATTAAAAAAAAAAAGAAGAGAAATGAAATTTGGTCACTTGTTAGCGGTGTCGGTAAAGCTGAGCGCGAAAAATACATTATCACCCATGCGAAACAGGGTAACTAAGTTATAACTACCCTTTTTAAGATGGAGTCCGACTATTTTGAAACCCTCATACTTCAGATCATCAAAAGTTTCGGGGAATGTACTGACAAAACTGTTGCTATGAAGAAATTACAATACACGGATAGTTTTTGTAAATTGAAAAAATTTTATTTACTCTTATTATTCATACAAACATGAGTTTAATGAACACAGGGTTGTAGACGGGAGGACGAGCGACGCGAGCATTGCCCGGCTAGTTAAATGTATTGTATTCACTTGATACAATAAATTCTTTAGTTTATCCTACTTTAAAATGACGGAATAAAGAAAATTTCCAACAAAAAAAATAATGTAGTTACAATTATAACTGTAAAGAACAGAAAATTATATAATCTGAAATAGTACTACTCGTACAATAATGTAAAAATAAAATTACAATAATGCATACTCTTATTTATTATACCAACGGTTATAATATACAATTTTTATAATGTTTTATAATCTTATCCAATATAAACTAAAAAAAAAGATTGAGTATAAAGAATGAAACGGAAATAAAATACTTGAAAACTTCTCGTTTATGTAAAGAGAAAAGTTTATTTCTTAGAGCTTAAGTATTTGTTCCGTAGAATATGCAGCGAGTGAAATCTTAATGATTTGTACAGACTGACTTCAAAATAAAACGATGAAAGAGTAAGTCTCAAGCAATAGAACTTTGATGTACGATTTAGTTTCAACTTTTGTATTCTTGAAAGATTAAATTTTGTTGAATAAGAAAAAGATCAAAAGCTAGAATAAATAAATCAACTAGTTCTTTTGATTCTTTATAAGCATAACTTGCCTTTATCATTACAATACTTGAAATTTACAATATAAAAAATTTACTAAAGAGAGATCTGTTAAGAAAAACAATTTAGTTTTAAACAACGAGATGTTAACCAAAATAACTTAATATTAATAATAATTACTTTGTACAATGTGTGGTACATATGTGATTAAATTTTAAAGAAATAATATAAGTAAAAATTTTGGGATTGAGTTCGAATGCAAGTTTAGTGGAAATTAGTGGAAATTTATTTAATCTAATAAAATTTATACAGTAACGAGTAAAACATATATCTATTGTCAAACGATCCTTTGATTTGAAAAATAAGATTTTACAAAATACGATTATTTGTTAAAATAAAATCGTCGAGAAGGTACTTTCCAAACGGTTTTTAAAACTTCAAAGAATGCGGTTATTTCTGGTTCAAAGAGTATTACATACAAACAAATTGTTATATGTTTTTAAGAAATTCAATGAATATTGATTTTTTATTTATATAAGATGATAAATAATGTATAATAACAATACTGATTCTGTGGCAAATAATTCATTAAAAAAATAACGACGTAACTGATCTTAAATTTTTATCTACGTACCGTGAAACACAGACACTCTAGAAGGAGTAAATTAGTGACATCTACAGTCTAGTGAACCAGTAAAATTTTTTTTTGCTTCTATTTTAGTGAATCAGAATGCCGGCTTGTCTATGATTGAATATCCCAACTTTTTGTGGGTTAGATAGTTAGATAGAGTGATGATTAAACTGCTATAAGCTTTGTTTTATTTTCAAGATAGATTCCTGTCTGTATAAGTGATGATCAGTATTTACATTTTAAATTTATGCAAACTTTATTTAATTACTTATTTAAATTTTTTATACATTTCATTAAGAGTTTATATTTACTAAAACGTAAAAGTTTTATTTATCTCTACGTGTACCTCAAGTAAAAAAGTGTTCTATTATTTTTATAATTAAACATTAGTTTGTTATTTACTTATATATTGTTATTTTATTACGTAAAATAAAACCTGATGATGCCACTTTGAAAATGACTGTCACAAATTAGATAATGAAGGATATATAATGTAAGACGGCAGTACATCCCTTTTGTAAGATCTATTTTTTACTCTGTAATTTGAGGCGTAATATCAATTAAAAAAGCAATGTTCACATAGAAACTGTTTTAGATTTGGACGTAAAGATTAGATCCTTTTTAAATCTTAATTTACTTTGCCATGTAGTAAATTCGGCTATAAATAAAAAAATAAAATTTATACTGAAAACAAATCCGTAAACAAAAAACAAAAGATTGGGAACACTTATAAGAATTGAAGAAGTGATAAGAATTGAATAGAAGATCAGAAGACGAATATGTATAAGATTTTGACAAACTGACTATAGTTGATAAAGATAATATACAGCTAAAATTTTCAATCTTAGAAAGCAAGTACCAGTTTGCATTAATTAAAAATTCTGATATAAAATTAAGTTAAACCGCAATTTTTAATAGCTTTTTAATACAGTTGTAGAATACCTAATGTTTGTAAAACTTCAGAGCTCACTAAACAAATTTTGTTGCGAAATATCTCTTATTCTAAATATTGATGTACAATTAATTAAATACACCTTAATACATATTAAAGAATAGATTTGTTTTTTTTTCATTGTGAACTGAATATCAGGTAATTTCCCGATTCTCGGTGAGAAGTAACCATCATTTTTATCCGTAAATTTTAACAGAAATGAATGAAGAAATAATGGAGATACGAATAATTACATTGGTCTACAAGAAAAAAAAAATTTTCTGTAACGTGAATTACTTATACTTATTCCTATATAATTTTTATTTCTTAATCCAAAAATGACAATGAAAACCCCGTACCACGTCTAGTTTTTTGTTACAGAGACTGTAACAAAAAGTGCGGCTGAAGGGGGAAAATGAAATGAAAACAGACGGTGTGCATTTAT
>JAAAKQ030097544.1:0-14492 GCA_010016005.3 Zanna intricata
ATCCGACTACGGGCCATACAACTGAAGAAAATGTATGAGGGTATGCCGCGTAGAGACGCTAAAGAAGAACTCTACAGGGAGTGGCAGAGCAGGTGGGATGCTACCAACAAAGGATCCTGGACGAAGAGGCTTATCCCCATAGTCCGAGAATGGGCCAGGAGGGGATTTGGGGAGGTGGGATATTACCTGACCCAATTCCCCTCTGGACATGGAAATTATGCGGCATACCTACATAGATTTGGAAGAAAAGAGTCCCCAGAGTGTGATTACTTTAGTGAGGATGACACACAGAAGCACACAATCTACAAGTGTGTCCGGTGGGAGCGCACCAGGCGGTACACAGGGTTGACATGGCTCACCCCTGAAAACACCATAGGATATATGCTCCGGGGTAGGAGACAATGGGGCGAGGTAACCAACCTGATCTCAAGAATCATGAAGTCCAAGGAAGAAGAGGGCAGACTTAGGGAGGAGAATAACCAACGAAGGTAATGGAGAACAGAATGGCCAGCCAGGCGACACGACAGGGAGCAGTGGAGCGACTATTTTTATTGTTCTATTGTGTGTATTATTTCTCTTTGAATTATGTTTTTATTTAGATGTATGTTTCCGTTGTCCTTCATATTTTCTGATGTTCTATTTGATGTATATATATTCTTGTATTATCTTGATTCTGTATTGCGTAAAAAAAAAAAATAAATAAATAAAATAAAAACGAGATGTGTACCAGGGGGCGAATCGTGGCGACGTGTAGGGCTAGGAAGGTAGCCCAATTGCTGAGGATACCTTGGTCCGGGGCACACGCAAGAGTGTCCTGGGTTGGAGTACTTCTGAAGACGCATGGGGGCCCCTCGAGGGTTCAGAGGGTCGCGTACGGGGGAGAAGGGCCGGGTGTGTGCGACGCGCATCCGACTCTCGGTAGGGATAGGTGTTAGGGACAGGATGGGTAGCTCCTCTGAGGAGGGGCATTTCGGTTCTCCACAAGCGGAGGATCGGGTGCCTTGAAGAATCAAGGGAGACGCCGATGGGGGGGGGTTTTTAAGGGACCCCAAGACAGGAAGGGGGCAGGGTAATTTGCTGCCACGACACTCCGCGGCGACTGAGTTATGCCTAACGGCGGGTCCAGTTGCCCCGACGGTGTAAGTTTCATAGCTTCACGGAGGGAGGCTGCATAATTTCCTTAACGTCATGATGAGATCATGCAGATTCACTCACTGGGATATTTTAAGACTATACCGTTAACCTCTAGAAATGAATACATAGATAGTCACGAATCTTAAGAGACTCGTATGCATAGTGCTTTTAAAATACATGTCGTTGTCGTTAGGATTCATTAACATCATGTCAGCAAATAGACGAAAACGAATTGTTGTACCAATGAGAGAAAAAGTAGAAATTTTAGAGAAATTGAAAAATGAATTATCGGTAAATCGTTTTCAAACTTAAAAAACTATTTCAGACATTAAGAAAAATGGAGAAATTATTATGAATTATGAATCGATCTGATGATTTGAAAAAGAACAAAGTTTTTGAAAGAAGACTATGAAGAAAAAATCAAACGAAGAGATAGATTGGGCTCTTTCCTTTAGTTTGTTCAAAACTAATCCATTGGTGAGCCAATTTCTAGAATAATTCTAGTAGATAAAGCCGTTTTTTATATGAAAAACTAAATGGATATGAAAATTTTAAAGCAAGTACGGAGTGATTCAAAATTTTTAAACTGTGTTATGGAATTTTGCAACTTGAAATTCAAGAAAAAAATTATCATCTAACATCCCAGCAGCAAATGAATTTATTCAATAATGATGATTTTTTGAAAAGTTATGAACACTTTCTTTATAAAGTGGACGAAACAGGCCTTAAATGGATAGCTCTTCCGAAGAGACAAAATAAAATTGGATCCAAGCTACAAATTGTTTAAAAACGTGTGACATTGTTGTTGATTGATGATAACTAGTTACATCTTATGCTGATAGGCAAATCAAAAGAGGTATCCGAAATCTTCCACTTATTTACAGAGACTAAAAAAAAATATAGATGAGTTATTAGACGACGTTTTAATACGACATATTTTCAAATTATTACGATCATTATGTCATACCGTGGGTTAAAATAACAGCAGATTACGGGTAAAAGTGGGAACTTTCGTATGATATTAGATAATGCACCTATTAATCCTATAACAGGCTGCTTAGAAAGAGAGAAAGGAAAATTTAAAATTTTGCTTCTATTTCAAAACGTTACATCTATTTTACAATTAATGCATCAATAGGTAATCGTTTTCCTAAATGCATTTACCTCAAATAATTAATGGAAAAAAAATAGTTAGATAATTAATTAAGATGTCAGTGGGATGGCAAGGACTATCACTAATTAGATTATTGATAAAATATTAATTTAAAGACAGATGCGATATGGTAGCTGCATGGCATTTTGTTTAAAGTATGTCATTGGGAAAAGCGTAGAATAAAATTATAATTATAAATAAAACGATATACAACGAGACTGATGAAACGCATCGTGAAGTTATGGAAAATATAAGAAAGTTTGCTGAAGAGCTACTACGCTGTAAACAGTGCGACTTCGAAAGTGTCGATGAATGGATCATCAACGATGACAAATATCCTAGATAATAAATTTGGTAGGCAGAAGTCTATGGGAAGATGATCAGATAATAACTGAAAAAAAGGGCGACAACATCCAGGGCCGTTACGCTAAAATGTTCATGGATGTTTGTCTGTCACTGGACTGATTGGAACGTAAAGAATGATTGGAACGTAGACCGGATTCTACGCAGATTTTTTTGTTTAAAACAGTTACTTGATCTTGCAGCTAATAAACGAAGATCAACATTAAAGCAAGTAGAAATTATAGATTTTCTAAAGAAGAAGTAGTGTTTTCAAAGGTATGTTTTGGTGACTGTCACCAAATTTTATTCTCTTAAATGTACTCTAGTTTTTTCGATATTTTGTGATTTTTAAAAAATTATATTTTTTATGACAAACAGTATCTTAGGTTAATTTCTTTTCAATACCTTGTTTCGTCTTTTTATTAAATGTGATACCCATTAAATATTAGAATTATATATCCAGTACGAACGATAAACCCTTTTTTAATTATTTAAATCAATTATTAAAGTTATTTAATTATTCTAATTATCTGCATATCTGATTATCCGGATTTGGCATTCCAAATGCCAATCCGGATATATATATATAAAACCGGAATTCCATTGTATTAGATAAAAAAATTATAAACACCCACCAGTATGTGTTTGCTAATCTTACATTAAATTCATTAAAGTAAAATGATGAAATGGGGTGTATACTGGTGATTGCGTGGGGAATCTTGAAGGCACAAAGGCACTTAAGTCTTCACACGTCTTTTACCCTCGTCCAATCTTAATTTCAGATATCTCTCTCTGATATCCCTAACCAATATTCTAGCAACAGATTAACAAGTTAATAATTCAATAGAAAATTAACTTTTATAATCAAATTTCTCCATTTCCCAAGGGACTCATTCTAAAAAAGGAATGTACTTATATTTGAAACAAAAGTTGTACATATGGATAGAAATAAAAACCAAAGATATAAAATGATTATTAAATGCAAGTGGAAAGAAATAAAAATTTGGTGAGTACACCACATGACTTCCTTGTACGCCTATTAAATTACATATACACATTTTTAAAAGTGCATAAAATTTTATTTCGCTAATAAGTTCCGATTTTTTCAAATTTTTATTTTTTTATTGTTATTATTGAATTATTACTTATTATTAAATTTTTTTTTTACAATCAGAGGTTAATAATTATCAATAAATCAGTATATTTTAATTTAAAAAAATAAGAAAAAAAAGAAATGAAGTTGGATTCGAACCGATGTGCCTCCTCCTTGTAAGATCCAAATATTTCATTAATTAAAATTTTATTTGACTATAACTCTGGAACCAAAGAAAATAAGTATCACTTATGATGTACCTCAATAAGGGCTTCTTACTACAATCAATAAAAAATACAAACCTTTTTGGATTTGGCCTTTTTTCGACATTTTTGTTCAAGTCGATTGCAATTAAAAGGAGAGGTGCACAACTACATGTTATAGCATTCCTAAATCCAAAATTTCAATATTCTACGGCTAATAGTCTTTCAACTATGGGAGATGCATGTACACATACGTACGTACGGACGTCACGGTGAAAATAGTAGAAATGGATTCAGGGATGGTCAAAATGGATATTTCCATTGAAATCTGAAAACTGAAATTTTTCACGATTACAAAACTTCGTTTACTTTTACAAGAAGTAAAAAATGAAGGCAAAAAGTCTACCTTTAAAAAAGACAATGTGGAAAGAAGTATAAATGAGTAAAGAAAAATGTTTAGTTTTAGTACAGTCTTCCAATTAGAAGGGGAAAACTATCCGCTGTACTCTTTTCTGTTGTATACAAGTTATACGTTTATTTTATAAATAAAAGTATTATTTTTTAATATAAATAATATGTGTATATATGAATATACATGATTTATTGTTTGTTAATCGAGCATTTTCTTAATTAATACTTAGTATTTTTGATAATTACCTATCGTCTTCAGACGTCTTTTGTTACTGCAATTAAATGTTAGAATATATTAAAAAATAATTTAAATATTTTTTTTAGAATTTTTCTTTTTCGTCTTTTCTTTTTAAGCCAAATAACTTTTTATGAGTTATCATTAATCAATTAATGCTGGACTTATTTTAATTCGTTTATTATTTTAACTGTTTGGTAATAACAAATGTTCGTAAAAATCCATCTTAGATCCACCATTTATCAACCATGTTTTTATAAATTCTATATCTCTTTCTTTAGAAATGTATCTTTTGTATTATATTGTACAGTCATATTAGAATTTATGGTGTCAAAGTAAATGTACTCTTAAAAAATAATTTTTATAAGACTATTATCTTGTATCTAATGAAAATATAGTTTGACATAAATAAAACAACCTAAAGTATGGACATTGAATTTTATCTTACACACACCGTTATTATTACTAATATGTTCTGAAGGGTTACTTTTTTCTGTTAAGTTCTTTTATTCTGTCGTAAAGTACAGGTAAATTGGCTGGGGTCAGATAATGCAACAAGGTAACGTTGGCTAACGCTGAAGTTAGTATCCCGAATTAAGTATTCTTCCAAAAAAACATGAGTTGTTCAGGACAGTAAATCTGGTTTTCTTGCGATGCGTCCAGAGTGCTAGTGGCTTTGTTTGTTGGTAATAATTTGAACTAATGTTTAGCGTGTGTACCTACCCTAGTTTTGATTGTGTCCTGATTCTAAGCTGTAGCTACTAGTTAGCATCGTTATTTTAGACTCATTTTATTAACCGGCTTCTTGCGGAGAGCTTGCGTGTCCACCTCATCGCGGGAGGAAGGCAACGACTCCGGTCGTAAGTCCCTGTTGCAGGCACGGGAATACTTCCGATAGTCCTACTTGCGTTCTTTTCAGAACGAGGGCCATAATCCGTGATTTTGTTGTCAAATTAGTCGATCCAGAAGCGGCCAAGAGAAACATAGAGTGACAGGGGAATATAGAAAGCCCCAGCTACCCGTTGCTCGTTGCGGATAGTCGTCCTGTTCGAGTGCTTGCCCATCCAGAGTGGTAGAAGGAAGACAGCGAGCTATTAGGTAATCCAGGATTAGTCAGGTAAGGGAATCTCCGGCCATGACAGACGATTTTCAACAGTTGAAAACCGGAAGAGGAAGAGGAGGCCGGTTCCTTTATCGTCGACCTCCTCGACCTTAGAAAATGAAGGTTCGGTGATGAAAGTCCACCCGGGAGCCGAGCGAAATAATAGAGGACTTCAAGAAAGCAAAGGACAGACCTAGCAGTTTTGCCCAACTGGTCATAGAAGTCCAGGGTGACCGGGACTATATCGAGGAACTTTTGCAACTCCCCCAGTACATAAACGTTGGGGCAAAGAAAACTATTCTCCCTCATCTGGCGAGATTTCGAGAGTTGGTTTCTGCTATGGCAGAAGGATTCGAGACCTGGCCTCCAAGCCAAGTCAAGATGATTCATAAACCAGTCCCGGTCTCAGCATAGGTCCAGGCGCGATGCTGAGGTAGTCAGAGGTAAATGTGAGGCCAACAAGGCCAGGAAACCCGAAGCGCTCTTCGTCAGCAAGGCAGAGAGCCTACCAAATAGTTAAATCAGGACTTCAGGTTGACCTTCGTGACAGCGGAAAAGGCCTGAAAATTAGAGACATAAAAGGGACCAGCAAGGGTCTAACGATTGTTGCTGAAAATAAAAAACTGTTCGGGTCATCACCGAGTCTCTGGCAGTTCAGAAGCTTGAGGTTAACGTCAACTCGAAGCGAAAATGTAGGCCCCGTTCATTGTACATGACATTGCTCGGAGCCTCTCTGATGCGGAAGTTCTGTCTCTCATCGTAAAACAGAACACGGATCTGGACGAGGATTCGTCCAACAAAGAGTGTAGGGTCTTCAAAACTGGCAAGTGTGATGCCAACAGTATCACGAGTGTTCGAGGTAGGTGCTGGTCTTTTTCAGAAGTTTCAGTCTGAGTGTAGGCGGTTTTTGGACATCACGTCCTGCTACTCAAGGAATACCTTGACGTGCAGCGGTGCTTCAAATGTTGCCGTTTTGGCCAGAGTTCCAAATTCTGTAAACATGCATCGGTTTGCGCTCATTGTAATGAGGAGGGCGACAACTATTCACAGTAAAAAGAGGCTACCATTTACGTGAACTGTAAAAGGAAAATCTCATAGGCACTCCGTCAACAGTAGGGAGTGTAGTTGTAACTTGAACCCAGTTGAGCAATAATTCAACTCTCTTGGTTAGATTCGGTCAACTAAATGTCCAGGGTGCAGGGGTATTGTCCAAGTTGAGCAAGATTGTCGAAAAGTCTCAATGTTGTTCTTCTACAACACCCGTACGTGGTTAAGGGTGATCTGCCAGGCTGCCATGGCTGGAAGAAGTTTTTTGTTGGAGACAATAAATTCACCGTTCTGTGCAGGAAGTCTTCAGGTAATGTCTTCATTCTGTAGGTCTCTGACACGCATCATGTCGTTATCAAGCTTGCTGTGAATGGTTTGGACCTTGTTGTTGTGAGCTCATACCTTCAGTACAGGGATCCCACTAAACAGCAGCTTTGGAAAGATGGATAGGATTCTTAGACTAGTAGCAAGTTGTCCAATCTTCTTAATAAGTGCTGATGCGATCGCCAAATCGCCTCTAGCGCAGCGGGATCTCGGACGATGGCAGCGAAATGATTGAAGGTTTCATCGCACAGCACAACTTTAATGTTTTCAGTGTTGCCGCGAATTGGCCACCTGTGCTGGCATGATCGACAGGTGGAGGGCCTTCCATGGCGACAACATTGATGTTACCATTGGTAAGGATATCCCCGATAAGATTCAAAACTGGTCTATAGTTGATGATTGCGCGAATTATCATTGGCTAATAGTTTTTAATTTGGTAGGTGGAATATGCGATGTCTATAGGGGGAACGTCTCTGTTCAGCAGGGGTGCTTCTTGCACAGGCAGGCGGATTGGCCGAAGTTTTCTAATGGTTTTGCGGCCATGCTTCGGGTTTCTATTCGGAATCTGGACAAGCTTTCAATAGAGGTCCTGGCACATGGTTTTTCTTCTGTGGTATTTGAAGCCACTGACCGTTCCATTCACCGTGATATGTGTCGGAGAAAGTTGCTGATTTGTGGACTCGGATTTGACTGCGATAAAGAGGACTGTGAACCGGTTCAGGAGCGCCGCACAATGTGAGGATGATTCTGATCGGCGAGCAGCTCTGCTTACGGAATATCGGCGGAAGAGGACCGAGTATTTTCATAATGTTAGGTCTTCTAAGCGTGATTTCTGGCGCTCTTTTGTGCAAGTGCAGGAAAACAAGGATCCTTGTGTCGTTTACAGAGTTCTTGGACATAAGAAGAAAAAACGCATTCTTCTTTCGGCTCTTTTGATCCAAGATAGTTGTAATAGTTAAACATCGTGTCCTCATTCCTTTGTTGAACGTCTGTGAAGGTAGCGTAAAGGACCCCACCAGTTAGTTCTTCATACCAGCCTCTGACGCTCTTGCCCGTAATAGGTAAGGTTTTCGAGAAGGTTCTGTACCTCCGCATTAATCGTAAATTGACTTCTGATCATACGCTAATGGATGACTAGTAGTATGATTTTCGCCCTTGCAAGAACACAGAGGACGCTATTATTAGAGTGATAGATATAACTTCGGCAAGCGAATTCAAGTAAGTACTTGTTGTCTTTTTGAACATATCTAGGGCCTTCAATAACTTGTGGTGGTCCTCTGCGTTGTTCTAACTGCAGCAGCGTGGTTGCACGTAAAATCAAATCGGGAATCTATCAAGCTATTTCATCAACAGGGTCATCGTACTTTGTGTCGGTGGTTCGGAAGTAGGAAAGAGCCTGTCAAAAAGTTGTCCACAGGGCAATATTCTAGGTCCACTTGTCTGGGTCATTG
Organism: Zanna intricata; assembly: GCA_010016005.3. NCBI lineage: Eukaryota > Metazoa > Arthropoda > Insecta > Hemiptera > Fulgoridae > Zanna > Zanna intricata. The sequence goes on from JAAAKQ030097544.1 coordinate 8,496, forward strand.
AATTCGACTCTTTGATACGGTTGAGGTTACGAGGTTTGCGAGCAATTACGTGGATTTCCCCCAATCGGTATATAACGCAATTTCTTTCGGGATATGGTGCCTTTAGGCATAGTTTGATTTAGTTGACGCGGGTCTTTGCCGGAGTGTAGGGTTGATGACACTATGGAACATGACCTTTATGTTTGTTCCCGGTACAAGGCTGAACGTACCAGATTTGTTAGGGAGCTTGAGAGATTATATTTATTTCTAGATCTACGGATCAATTGGAAGACTCGCAGAAACTGGTCTATACGGTCTAGTTTCCTCTGATTCCTTGTGCAGCACAGATCAGCTGTGGGGGTATAGGTAGAGCAGTACCCTGGGTGGCTAGGACTCCGCCTGGACAGTTGATTGACCGGAGGTAGGCGTATCGGCATCGAGCTACGGTTAGTTGAGGTAATTATGCAGCCGTGAGATGTAGATGTAGATCTTGACGAGGGAAGTTTTGGGTGATAGCAATATTACTTTCGGCGGGACGGTGACTGCACTGCCGAGGGCATGATTATCCATGCAGCCGAGTGGTGTAGCTCCGTCTTGACGAGGACGGATCATGAGATGAAGTAATTTTCACTCGATGATTAAAGTTACTTTAAGTAAGTTTAAGGTTTAATAAGATCGAATGAGATCGATTAAGGGAACTAGGTCTAAATTGTCGCTTTTGCGATCAACATGTTTGTCAAACAAGTATGGTTTGCTTATTACTTGTTCGACAATAAAGAAGTAGACATTTACAATCACTTACATTTTCATTTATAGTCTGTTGTATCGAACTAGTCACGGCCCATCAGCAACAAGTAGGAATGAAGAGAAAAGATGTCCGAAAGAAACAGCGAAAGCAAAGGCTGAGTTAAAATCACTGATGTAAAAGTCTGCCAAGGCAGTTGCATCGGTGGCATCCCAAATGAGGTACGGTTTAATCAGTAAGAGGGTCAAGAAGATGACTCCCGTACAACATCACCTTTTGGATTGGAACAGGGAGGTGATGTTGTGGCAACCGGAATCGTAACAAGCGGGTCTTCTCCTACGAGGGTTGGGATGTTCCGGATAGTGACTCCTGCTGAAAGCGGGAAATGATTGATATAAATGGTTGTCTGTCGATCATAAAAAGTGAGTTCATGCTGCACTTAGGCAACAAGTAATGCTTTTGTGGGTGAAGAGAACGAAATTTTATTCTGAAACAGTGAACAGGTTAGCAGGAAGACAGCCTGTGGCCTGTCGAATGGCAGCTGACGCTGTTTTCGTTTAGGTCTATCTATCAGTAACGAAGTGTGAGAATGGTAGACATGTGACTGGCATGGTAGGCATTCAAAGCAGGCAATGTGATACCGGTATGTAACAATTTTTTTTTTTAATCTCCGGAACCACCGTTAAGGTATATCTTCAGAGGATGAGATAAATAAATTGTAGAATGCGTGAAAAATGCCATGCCTGACCGGGATTCGAACCCGGGACCTCTGGATGAAAGGCCGAGACGCTACCACTCGTGCCACGGAGGCCGACGCGGTATGTAACCTGGGCTGAGCGGTTAGTACGTGTCTTGATAGAGTTGAATGATCTTTCCACCTTAAAAGCAAGTTTTATAAAAAAAAAAGAAAAGGAATTTAGTTTCATTTTAAACATTTTATTGCTCTAAAGTTAAGTGCAATTCATTATTCTTTCCTTAAAAAAAAAAAAAACAATTATAAAGATATAAAATAACTGAAATTTTTTTTACAAAAAAAAAACGAGACTAGAATCTTTTATATCTATATATATAAAAATTGAAAACGTAACGTTTTAATATAAGAGTGAATGTTAGAAAGAACCGGAGGGATAAGGGAGAAGGAAATTACTACCACTTCCACCGTCAAATCAAACCGCTAACCAAACACTACACTTCTTTTCTCTATTGTATTCTACGTATTTTCAAATATTACATGTCTCTTTTAAAAAATATTACTTATCGCTTACACAATACCAACGTCGCCTTCTATTAAATTGTGTCTCTGAATTTCCTTTCCACATTCACTACCATCAACACCAACATTTATTCATTTTGGACTCTTTTTAAAAATGTTAACAAAGGAAATAGGTTACAATTACATAAAAAATAAATATATTTGCTTTTTTAAAATAATATAAATAAAATAAAGTATACAAAACAAAAATATATTCTATTTGTCACATTGAATAAAATTTGTAATTATAATAAATTAATAACGAATGATATTAATATACATAAATCAAAATATCCTAGCGTTTGTTATTTCTTCTCAAACATTTCATTTGAAGGTCAAGAATTCCTTGGCACATCTGAATAACTTTGATGATGATTTTAAGTGGAAACGTATCCAAGTAAACTTATAAATCAGTGGTAAAACTTGTTTCGTCTTTTACAGCGTCAATTTTTACATACAAATTTTTTTAAATGTGACTAAATAACGTTCTATAAGATACTTATAGGCTTATTAACTGATTAGTTTACAAGAATTTTTAAAATAGAGAATATCATATTTTCACTTTTAACTACGCGTGATGTAATTTTGCATAATTCAGTGAAATATGAAGTGCGAGATAACTTTGTTTCAACGTTACTAGATCAATCAATTTTTAACGAGAAAACCTTTCTAGAAAATGTTTAAAATAATCGTTTTTTTTTTTTTTCATTTTTAAAAGCTTATCTCCATGGCTGAATGGTAGAGTCTCGGTCTTTATCCGAGAGCCCCAGTTCTAATTCCAGTCAGGCATATCATTTTTCATACGATACAAAATTCTATTTCTATATTCCCATCTACAAGTTCATGAGTAATTCTGTGGTGAATTAACTCATCAAGCAAAACAAACGTAAAAATTTCTTTGAGAAAGATTATATATTTTTAAATTGTTATGCTATTTTTTTATTTTCATTTTAGCTTTGATTTTCAAATCAAACTGAAGTCAACGCCTATTATTTCACTTTGTTTTCTTTTCCTTATCTCATTACCTTGAAAGTTTTGTTTTACTTTTCTGTTTGCACAAGATTAATCATGAGGCAAAACCTAGTTCAAAAAAATTTCGGAATGAACTCATTTTAATCAAACACCATAACTTTAGAAACAAAAGTAATAGAACAAAAGATTACATTTCACTCTTTTTTTTAAACTTCATACAATAAAAGTAAAATTAAATCGTTGATTTTTTCTGAATTTATAAACGAAGATTTTTTCATAAATCTTACGGAGACTTTTTTGCGACATCTCTATAAATGAATTTTACTAAATGTTTTCAGAAAACACAAATTAAAGCGAATAAATAACTTAAAACAATTATTTATGGTCTTTTTTTCTTCTGGTCGATGATTCCATGTACATCTGCCATTACCAAATAGCAGTGACGAAATGGGTGATTTGACATGAAATACAAATCGCCCCCGAAACTGGAATAGCAATTCTCCAGATAAAAAACATCCTATTCTAGGCTTAATGTGGAAGTAAAGATGATGTTATTTCCTGTTGCATTCTTCACCGAGCTAGATATACTGCCGCACATCGGTATGCCAAACTTTTTGAAACGCAACTATTCAACTCTACAAGCGACACCATTTGCTCTCTGCTCGCTGTAAAAACTCGTCGAAGAACGAATATAATTACTCACAGAGAAATTAATTCTAACTAGTTCCTCTTTTACCTCCGATGGTTTACATGCTTCACGGACAAAAGAAAGATAATTGGCTTAAAATCACCGAAAATATCATACGAATTGAATACCTTTGATTTGTTCGTAACATACATCGATTGGACTCATTCATTCAAATCTATACATTTATGAAAAATTTTGACAATAAAATATTGATTTTACATACGCTTATATGTAGATGTGAAAAAAATGTTTAATATTTTGGAAAGATTGAATGGTTTAAATTATATTAATAATATTAAAAACATTAACGAAATGAAGAATAATAGACAGTATAGAATTGACAAAATGGAGTTTATAAAAACAGTATAAAAACTATTGCAACAATTGAAGGTTTTGGAAAAATATTTTTACCACGAAGATTTGATAATCTTACAGAATCAGATTCGAATGAAATCAATCAAACTGAAATCTTTATACCATATTTAAGGGATTAAAAAAAAAGAAGAATGGTCGCAGTTAATCGTGATGTAGACTTCAGACGCGGTATTTATGTCCCATATCAAGTTGTACATTTAGACAATGTATTAGTTTTTTTTTTTTCATGTTTAACCTCCGGAACCACCGTTAAGGTATATCTTCAGAGGATGAGATGAATGAATTGTAGCGTTTGTGAAAGATGCCATGCCTGACCAGGATTCGAGCCCGGGACCTCCGGATGAAAGGCAGAGACGCTATCACTCGCGCCACGGAGGTCGGCAACGTTTTGTATTAAATGTAGATTTAAAACGTTATCACGTGATTGAAAAAAGTAAAATAAGATCTAGTTGTAGTATTTGTAATGAAATTAAACTCTATTAAAATTAAATTGTAACAAACTAAGTCGTTAAAAGAAAATTCGTCAAAGAAAATTGTAACTTATATTTAAAAAATAAACTAATTACAGAAATTGACCTTGGTAATAAAATGAATATAGACTATTTTTTTTTTTTTCATACAAATGATACAATTCAATTGTAAAAAAATACAATTTTATTTTTAGAAAACATACAAGATAAAATATCAAGCCAATATATTGACGTAATCTACGTCAATTTTCTTTTTTTCACCTTTGTATATTCATCGATTTTTCACCGTATTGGATTGTTATTGTTTTCCAGTACTAATCTTATATCATCATACGGGAGAGAGCTTTTTTACATTGTCAAACGTGTAAATATGATGATCAAATTTACGTAATGATTTTAATATGGAATACGTGGCAATTTATTAAACAAACAATCTTTATACATTTCGTGATATAAAGCGTTCAAATAATGATTGGTATTAAATATAAGAGAACCTTTTTAAATTCCTTTGGCCCTTTTTTTTTTCTTTTAATTATATTCCCAAAGTAGGAATACATTTTTGCCAAAAATCCAAAAAATTCACCGATAGGATTCCCCTTCATTTCATCTTTCAAACTACCTATATCGTATTTACTCGATGCATAAACACCGTTTCATTTAACTATGTTTCCGTCTGTTTCATTTAAATATTTTGGATCTTCTCCTTCAAAATGTATAAAATATTCATCTTTCGGCATAATCGTATATAATAACGAATCTATATCTGTCATTAATAGCTTTATATTTTCATAACCTTACCCATATAAAATGTGATTGTAGTGAAAATTATACATGATTAATTTAGCCAAATCCGTTTCGGCTAAATCTACATATATGGGATTGTTTAAATATATATTTTTCTTCAACATTAATACTCCAATCAAATCGTTTCCATAAATGTAATAATGTTTTATTCTAGACCTGTATTATTTTTTAAAATATATTTTTGTCGTTACCTAAACACATATCGATTCGCTCTTATATTTTTACTAGTTTTTCCATACACACTGTCGCTGACTAGTTTATATACTTTTTTCAGTCGGATCTTTTGTATGACACCACGTGTTGAAATTTTTCTTAACGTAATCTTTCAACCATGGAGATTGATTAAAACAAACGGTTCTATGCATTTTCAACAGCACTATCCCATTATAAGACATAACTTTAAAGTTCTGTAATGTAAAACGTGTGCATTTTATATTCTAAAATGCACAATAACTATTTACACGACACATGTTTTTCATCGTTAACAAACGGAGAAATCGTATTATTAGGAATGGATTTTTTCTTTGGCGAGAGTGGAAAAACTTTATGCGATTCGTGGAGGTGTTTAGGATACGGTAGATCAAAATCCATTTTGATTTAACACTAATCTTTGATTTTAATTTATTTTATTTATTTCTATTTTTTAATTTAATTTACATAACTATCCATCAGACCTAAGTCTGTCGACGGATATACTAAGCTTAATGAAATA
>JAAAKQ030097599.1:0-14491 GCA_010016005.3 Zanna intricata
ATTTCATTCCGGTGATGTTTTACGCCTAATTAAACTGACGTTCAGTGTTGTGGCTTAAATAGATCTGAATGGTAAATTAATAACTTTTCCATTACAATTCATCATTATTTTAACTTTTACCTAACAAATTTATTGCTAATGAAGTTTAAAGGATTTCTACATTTTCTTTTATTAGGTAAAATTTTCGTGGAATTATTTAAATCATGGAATTTTATTTTGTTAGTTTGCCGCAGGGCACAAGTGAATATTCTCAAATATTTTGACTGGAAACGTATATCACTGAAAAGTTATTTCAAGATTAGATTGGCGGTTCCTCGAAGCCGCACGGCTACATCTAAATAAGATTTTAATATAATTTTATATATGTTAGAAATTGTTTTTTATAAAATAAAACACAAAATAGCAGCGATTTTTGTTATACAACTAACCAGAACAACTGATGCAGAATCATTCCATTATTGGTCTCCTTTCATCTTAAATGTTTTATCTAGATCAGACGTCTATTCAGATGCGAACTCAATCATTTTACTTTCTTTAGCTGAAAAATATTTTGGTCATTTAGAGTTACGGTTACACATGAATCCCTTCCTTAAAGTAAAGGATAATTTAGCAGCAGATTATTTAAATATGACAGGAAATAAGGATTGAGGAAAATAAGCCAATAAATTATCTGCATAGAAAAAAATTCTACAAGTAAAACATTACGGTTATTTAAATATTTAATAGAAGATTTCAAATGTAAAAATTAAATTAATACTAAGAGTATCAACGGCTAAGAAAATAATTAACAGAAAGAAAGAGTTATTATGTAATAAAATTGAAGATGCGTCTCGTGAATTGTTATATTTGCATGTGTTTCTGCGTCGCAGTGAAACAAGGATATAAAAAAAAGAAGAAAGGAAAAACTAGAGGAATTTAAAATTTAAAAGGAGATTTAATGGGTAGTCGGAATGAGAAAATGTAAGTAACGAGGAGAGCGTACAAGAATAGACGCTTAATGGGAACAATTCAGAATAAAAAGAGCTAACTGGCTAGGGACATATCATTAGAGAAGAAGTATTGATTAAAAGAGCACTAGACATGCATAAAATAGAGGAATGGATAATGTAGATGATCGAAAACAAATAAGAATTATTGTAATCTTAAAAGTTTACCTCGGAATAGAGGAGAACGGAGAAGGTCATAATGCAAGGGGTTTCTGTCTCAGGACATACCGTATGATGTATTTAAATATTTTTATTTAATTTTTATGTATGGCAGAATTTACTCCTCATTGTAAAATTTCTATATGATAAGAATAGAAAATTGATCCAAACCTGATAACCTTTAAATCTTTTATAAACTCTTTATGATTTTTTTTCAATGATCTCATCCTAACTGTATATCTTTATCAGCAAAAAAATGACACTCGAGTTAAATATTCTTAATGTCCAACCTCCCTCAATGTTGCCGTTAATTCGATATCTACAAAAGAATTTAATACGTTTAATCCCACTTTGTTACGTAACCACTTATGATAAAAAATTTTACGATTGTAAACTGAATCTTCCAGATACTAAAAGCCAAAAAAACACACAACATATATCAACAACATGTCAAAATTTTTACCTTTTTTACATCTTGCAGAAATATGTATTTTAAAATGTTTTAATTTTAACAGTCGGGCCTAAAATATGTTCATATTCATGAAATGTAGTGTCAAAATCCCGAAGTACAGTCAATACCAAATATAACAATATACCATATAATTACAATCATCCTACAAAAATTCAATATAGTTCCCGAACGTTTTTCTAGAAATGGCACGCTCGGCACCAACCTCTCAATTTTTATTCTTATGATAAACCAGAATAGATTTAAATATTAATATAAATCACAACGATGATTGTATTCCATCGCGACTACGTAAAATACTACACACAATTAACTTGGTGCATTAAAATCAGTTGAGAAATTTTTTATTGACGCATTTCAAGCGATTACTCTGTTACAAATCGCTAAAAATTGTAATACAACAATCTACAACCTACAATCTACAATAATCGCGAAAACTACTTTCTTATGATTCCCAGAATGTTTACCACAGTTCAAACCCTCACCTATTACACTAATATATAAATAATAATAAAAAAAAGATAACATAAATAAATAACTAGAACTTCTATCATTAATTTTAAAGTCGTTTACATCGATTGTCATTGTCTACATAGATCACTGTCTATGTGAAATATCGACTTCCTCAGAGATTTATTACTTGATTTACTAAATTTTATGTCATTACCTAATCTGTCGGCGAACCGAGTGAACTCATCATCACACGAGTAGATGATGTTAATATTGTAAAAATGTTGTAATTGCGTCAATGTTTAATATACTCGTAACAACAACAAATATGTAAAGTCGTTGAATGGTTGTAGATAGACGTTTTATGGATGCACGGAGGACCAACATGTATATATTATGTATAGTAGCTGATGTGATGTAGTCATTTAAATGAATAAGTGTCATATCTTGGTTAAACGATTATTTATTTTCATAAATTGTAGTATACGCGTTAATGACGTTGAAGGTATAATAGTATAACATAGTATAATCTTGAGTAAAGTATAATTTTCTTGTATCGTAATTAAACTTATGAATAATAAACTTGTACAATGACAAACGACCTATGAATATTTTACTTATGAATGACATGTCGCAACTAACTTATATGAAGTACTACGAGCTACTGGCTTGAAATATTGCTTGCAACTGACCTAGCGTATGGAATTGTACAGCCTTCTGTACTGTAACTGAATTTGACTCGAATCGAATATCATGAAGGAACCGACCATGTCGGTGTCTACCTTCAACGTTCTCAACGCATAGAACGAAACATAAAAACGTAATATATCATATAATATTTGATACATACAAGAACTTAACGTAAGAACGTAACATACTATATAATATTTGATACATATAACAACGTCACTCTGTAGATTTTTATATCCTGAACTAAAAAGTTCCATCAGGAAAAGCCATACACATGATCGCCATATATTCGACTTTCAATTTGATATTAATATTTTCATAACGGTTAGGTTGGCGATATCACAGATAGAAAGAAGAATTTCTAGGGCTACTAGAATTTATGATTGTAAACAACGTGAATCTACAAAAATCCTTGAACAGCAACGTATATCCTCGGCTTAAAATCGAATTCAATCGTTGAGAAATATGTTATAAGTTGTAAATAGCGATACGTCTGAGATCAAGAGCCAACACAACTAAAGAATTACTACCAATTCTTGAAGTTCTATACGCAAACAGTGCGGGCAAAGTCGCGACGGAGGATGCTAGCTGCTTATAAAATGATGGAGAGACTGCATATTTTAATTTAAAATATATATATATATATATATATATTTTAAATAATACAACATATTAGCAAAAAAGAATAAATTTAACAATAATAATATAGCAAAATTTACTAAAGTGCACCTGTATAAAACATATGTACATGTAAATCTGTCCAAAAAAAATGTAATATTAACATTTTAATATAATTTTTTTAATAATGCTTTTATTTTTACCATATATACTTTTAATTTTCCTTCAGTTATACCCGTAGTTTTATATTTATAAAACAATAAGTCTACAACGAGCATACAGTTTCTTTAACCAAGATTTATTATATTTTTATTCAAATAGAATTAAAAGGTGAAGAAATAATTTTAAAAACCCAAAACAGTGTTTTACCTTTATCACTACTTTCCTTTGTCATTTACTATAATAATCGGAGTGTAAAAATGTAACGGTGTATATTCATTTCACCATAGAAAATCATTTCCTCTGTTAATTTTGAATTATTAATCCTTTTAATGGGATACTTTTACCTAACGTGAAATTCAATTTACCTCACATTCGCTTCTTTTACTACGACACAGAGTACGTATTAAACTCAATTCTGGACTCTTTTCTACTCCATTATTTTCTTCTTTCTACTTTACTTTATCTCCGTACCATTTGTTACTTGACAGTCACGTCAGGTTCTAATCCTAAATTATTCATTAGAGAAGCGCAGTCAATAAATTATAAATCTCTTTAACAAAGATTATTAAACTTTACTTCTTTTGGGCTCTGAATTAAACATTACATTGTGAAATATTACATTTAAAAAATAATAAAATCTATATTTTTATGTCTATTTTAAATTATTCAGTGAAATTACTTCTTATACAATAAAAAAGAAGAAATACAATTCAATACAATATGCATAAATAAATACAATTTATGAATGAAATTTAGTACATTATCTCTTTCCCTTATAGTCATACAGTAACTTACCGAACCATTTCTTGTTTTCATGCCCACAATGGAATTATTTATGACGTCACATTAATCGCGTCGAATTTAATTTAAACTAGAAATTTGCCCCTTTGGTGACCTCCTCGCAGAATACCCTAGCTGATTGACGATTCGTAGAACTCTTCTCGCGGACTCACAACATAATGTCCCACTTAGACTGATCATCAACTGCTCTTCCCCAGAGTATTTATTCTCCTATTCTGTTTACCTGCTGGATCGGATCCCAGTTGAGCATGAGAACGCTCGACAGAACCCTCACACATTCCCATAAAATTCCTATCTTGGTCCGGTAACTCTTCCCACGAATATCTTTTTAGGTGTGTCAGTGGGTGATATTACAAAAGACGATTGTTAAACGGACATGAAACCCTTAGGGTTTCTTTTGCCCCTTTCTGGATTCCTCCTATTATTACATTTTCTATTACTTTCTTCTTAATTGGTAGGAATCCGTTCTTCAGGTCCGTTAAACCGGTCTTGTTACAATATTGTTGATGTAAATAGAAATTTATATAAATCTTACAACTTATTATTTATTATCTGTTATATATTGAAAATTAGCATGATTATTCTTCTTAGGATTTTACTTCCTTTTTTTGTTTTACAAATTTTCTTTATAAAAGAAAAATGATGGAAAGTCCTTAATTTTTTTAGAAAAATAATATATAATACGAATTCAATCTTTTGTTAAATTATTCTGTTTCTAAAAATTTCATGACATAATTAAAAACAATTCAAATTAAATGTTTTCTAGCGATTTGGAAAATAAATTGATTTAAAAAAAACTCTTGCGTTGAATTGGGCAAGAAGACCCAATTTCTTTTTTTGTTTCCGACGCCCTCACTAATTCTTAGTCAGAAACGCAATAATTTTCAGAGTACAATGCACTACATACGTTCGATTAACGAGTAGACTCTACACACAAGCATCAAATTTAAACTCACTGCATAAGCGGTATGAAAAATTCACCAGTGCAAAGTCAACATAAACTGAAATTTTAATTAGATTTCGTACTCCTCATACCTGAAAATGTAAAGAAAACCCAATATCATCCCCCAAACCCACCGTGCGACCGAAAGTAATACCGTGTGTTTCTTCGAAAAGTTGGTAAAAAAAGGAAAATTTCCACATCTGTAATTAAATTTGAAAACTATTTCCACCTAGTTTTAAAAAAATGTTCAAGTCGACATGTTAAAACAATAAAAATGTGATCGGTATTTATTATACCCCATCCCACAACTCCCTCTTGATAATTGTAAAAAACAGTCTCCAGTCTGATAACATAACATTAAAGGAAACGAAGTTATTTATTTTTATCAACCCAGTAATTTAAAAAGTTCATAATCTAAAAATATGTGTATGCGCGCGCGCGTTCATGTATATGTGTGTATGTTAGGTGCCGTAATTAATATTTGTAAGCGCCATAACACAAAATCTTGAAATTTCCTCCCGGGGGGGGATTACGCCCCCCAAAATTTTAGGGCGACTACAAGGAGACATCTGAGCGAAACGTCGCGGGGAAACTTTTTGTAGAGCCCGTAGAATCGCTTACGATTTCTAGAAAAAAAATTCCGCCTCCGCCCCCCATTGGGCTCAAAATCCCGAAAAACCTGTCTTTTTTACTTTTTCTGCCGTCTTACGGCTCCCTTGAAACTCTCCTGAGGTCGAAATAGATATTCCTTTATAGGTTTGATCCGGAACAGTGTGATAAACTCCATACAAAAGTTCGAAAATTGTAGGGGTGGGGAGAACCCCGAAATTAAAAAAAAAATTTCATCGTCTTCAAGAGGGTGCAAGCCTTTTTTCGACATGCGAGCAACTTTCTTTACTTATCTGTGACCTATGGTTTTTATTGGTACCTCCTCTCCAGAAAACCCTAAAGTTTATTATAGGCTTTGAAACCAATGGAGTGATCGGGAAAAAATTTTGAGATACGAGGACTTTTTTGGAATACTGTGTATTATTATTTTTTAATATTGTACATTTATTTATTAATTATCCCAATTTATATCATCACAATATTTAATATTTCATTTTATAAGAATATTAATTATCATTGCGCATGCATCTCCGTTATAGTAAATTTAATTTTATTTGAGCATTAAAATACATCCCCAGGCCAGCTAAAAGAAGTATTAACTTCTGACGGTCAGTCCCGCGACTGACCATTTTTTTTACTACAACTAATAAAATATTGCTCATCAGTATGCTAAAACACTGAAATTCAGGTAAAATTTAGCTTCACACTTCACACCTTTATTTTTCTCATCGCAGAATTGGCTATATAATTAGCTTCGTTGCTCTCAAAGAAAGAAATTCTGATTATTTGCTATTCTCATCTTCGATGGTTATTCTGGTTGTTTATTAGCAATATATATGCTTAGCTATATGCTTAAAATCTGGTTGTTTACTAGCAAGAAGCATTTTTTGTGATAGTGTGATAGTGTTCGTCACTACCATAAAAAGAGTACTAAGATAGATGGACTACAGCAATAAATTAATATATGCTTTTATATTTTTAATATAATGCTATTTTCATTTAGTATTGAGTGGAAAAACAATTTTCGGGATGGGGCCTTTTGAAAATTGTTAAATTTATTATTCCCAATCCGGTTTCTATTAATTTATCTTTATGTCTTAAAACAACTCTAGATAAATAAAATAAATGTATGAAATTATTATCCTCCACTCCTTTTTGAGTTATAAATCTCCTTTTTTGTCCTCTACCCTCCTGTACATATTTTTTCTAATGAACAGTATTAATTCCTTAACACACAATCTACCTCAACAAATTTTACTGTAAACCAAATACACCATTTCAAGTATTGGATTATCATTAAATTGTTTTCCTTTCATATAAAAATCAAAAATTCAAATAGAGACCAATACATAAAGCATTTTTTAACCTAAATCATTATTAGTCATCACTTTTAAGAAAGCCATGTCGAAATGCAGGGTTTGGAATGGACAACTAAACCGATGACTGACTTTTTACAACCTACGACACCCTGTCCCTTTAACAAAAGTAATGTAATAATTAGCATTACTTTTACTGTAATGCTAATTACAATTCAGACACCCAAGATAGAATCTGCTGTATTTTTTTTGCGTTCACTCTTACTAAACATTCACTAGTAATAATATTTTTAATTACGGGAACCTTGAGAGATGTTAAAAGCTTGGGGATCATAATAAATTTCTTTATTACTTGTATAAGTAATAAATTCCTCTTCCATGCATTGTAACAGTCGGCAAGTTTTAAAAGTAAAAACAGCTGGCAAATTGTTGCATGATTTTCCCGTCTATTAATAACAAAGACTAAACGAGAGTCGAAAAACAAAAAACAGCATATACATTTGTTAGAAATTGGGAATAAATTTTAAGAAAGATTTTTTGAAAAAATATTCATATGTAGGTAACAAAATTGAAACTTAACAAATTTGCCAAAGTAAATTTTCTATAAACCTAACATCCCCTTCAATAGAGGCTAAAGTAAGGAAAAAATGTTCAAAAAAACTTTTCTGATTTTACGTCTGGAATCTATAATTTAAAAATATTGTAGACATTTCTTGATAGCCCTTTATATGACTAAAAACTTTGAAAATAATTAAACCAAGAGAAATAGAGCACAAGAACAAAAAACATTTATTTTAATCCTAAGAGGATGGGCTTGATTTTTTCAAACTCTTTTTTCATTCTATTTATATAAGAATTGTAGATAAGAAGCTTGCTTTAATAAAGTTTCCTCTAAAATGCCTCAGAAGAAAATCAAAATTGTTTTTTTTCGCGATATCCCTCCTTCCCTTAACGAATTTTGAAAACAAATTAATATGATCAACATCCCATATATAGAAATATTTGAGCCAATTTTGTAAAAAAGTCAGTTCGGTCAATCCTGAGGTTAAGACCAAAAACTACATACATATGTTTTTTGGTCAAGATGAACTTGTTGGATTCTAAAAGTGTAAACTTCTGCAAAAAACGCGATATCCCATTTTTTATATAATCACCATACATTCCCATTTAAAAAAATAATATGTAGGTATTCTAGCTATATCCGCCGGGAAAGTAAAATAAACACTAATTTTACAAAATGTAAATTTGATTACTGTTTAAATACTAACAGGAACCAAAAGGGATAAAAAAAAACTCTGTATTTAACAACAGATAATTCTAAATAGTTAAATAGAAAATCAAATCTTCATTTTATTGTAAAAGTAAAACTGGAAATATTAAAAATTATTTACTACATCAATTAAATGTAAGTAATAAAACTGTAATGAGTTTGTAAAAACCGATTGGATAAAGTAAAAAGCATTTTCTGACAGACAGACAGATAAAAAATACATTTTCCATTAACTTTAACGAGTAATATAAAGCATATAACAAATGAATAGAAACTAGCTAAAATCTGGAAATGGTTTGCTCAGATCGTAGAATTTAATGGAAATAGGTTTAATTTGAGAGAGGACAAATGAATTGTGAAGAAAGAGTAGTGGGAGAAATTCGTAGATCAGCCATTAGAAAGTGTACAGTAATATCTGAAAGTAAGGAAAGGCTGGTATGCGAATGAGTTTAGAGAGACCGATCCGAAGCGGTAGAATTTAATTCAGGGAATAGTTATATAAAATTGTGAAACATACAATATGTTATTAAATTTAGTGCAGTTTAAAACCAGATTTTGATAATATAATATGCGCCTATGAGAATTCATATTAATTAAAGAGAAATATCGAATGCTGTGATAAAAAATAAAGTTAATGTTTTATAAACAGAAAGAGATTATTCTTAAATACTTAGCATTTTAATTTCTAATTTATTATTTTGAATAGAATTAATTCAAACTTAAAATGAATGAATAAATATCTTCAACAAAAAGTCTACCCAATGAATTTTCATACGGATTTAAATTCAATTATCTCATTCAATTCAGCTTATTTATACCGGTTCTACATTAATAAATTTTAACCCTTTTAATCCAAGTGATTATTTAATTACCAAAATACAATTCCAAAAATGATTCTAAATTGAATTACTGGTTTTTTATTTAATATTACGTAGTATCGTACATTAAATAATATTTTTCAATCCTTTTTATTTATATCTCTGGCAATTTTTTTTTTTTTTTTATAATTTGCAAAATATTTATAATATTAAAATTAAAAGTAAAATTTTCTATAAAAAAAAAAATGTCATTACTAGTTATCTTGGAAATGTTTTAAGTAAATTATATTGAGGTGTAATAAAAACGAACGTGATTAATTATGTATATAAGATTTAAAAATGCAAGCCCTAATTATAAGTTTATATAAATGTAGATGTAAGTAGTTATTGTGCTGTCTTGTTGACCTCGACCCCTGCCAACGAACAGTTCTTTACTTCTGTTAGTTGATATCTGAAACATTTTTAATAACATAGCTTAAAAGTAAATATATTGTACTTAAAGTATACTAGTAATTCTCTTTTTTATTGCATATATAATAACAGATACATAAATCTATTTATTAATCAAATATTCAAAGTTTCCCGCATTTAATCTCTAATAATAACTTATCAAAATCGGAAATTCATATCTATTTTATTATTGTTTTTTTTTTATTTAATAAATTAAACATCCAGTATTAATTTTTCCATCCAGCTCGTATTTTCTCTGGGAGGTTGGGCCTATTGAAGGCCAACACAAAAGAGGCTGACACACTCTCGGGGTGTGGCTGGACAAGTCTGGCTCGTTTAGCTATCATCTGAAATAGACAGCTAGGAAGACGGAATACACAGTGAGAGTACTAGGACGAATGATGTCGCTGCAGAGAGGACCAAGGGCCTCCAAAAGAAAGTTGATACTAGCAGGAGCCGCTAGTATCAACTTATTATGTTATACGCAGTGCCTGTATGGAAGGCAAGGACTGCAGCGGAAAAATAACGCCCGGATGCTACAATCGATCCAAAGGAGAACGGGACTATTAATAATATCTGGATACCGCACAATGGAAGTGCTAGAGAGGACCCGTCCCCCTGGTCATTTGCTGGCGGAGCTACGAGTTAGTACGAGCGAAGGTATTCCCAAGGGCGATGCGACAATGTTATTGGAAGAAAAATGGCAGAACCTCTTGGAGAATGCAAGAGTGGTGGGCTGGACTCGAAGACTAATGCCCAAGATAGAGAAGTGGCTTGGGAGGAGACATGGGGAGGTTGACTTCTACTTCTCCCATTTTCTCTCGGGCCACGATAATTTTAACACCTACCTGTATAGGTCAAGCGCAGAGAATGGCACAACTATCTAAACTGTGGAGATATGGACACAATGGGGCACACGCTTTCTGCTACCCAAGATGGCAAAAGAACAGAAAAGAGGCAGGCCTGGAACAGGTGCCTCTAGATGGTATCGTACCCGTAATTTTAAGTGGTACCGAGGGGTGGGATAAAGTAACGAGTTGGGTGACGCAAACCCTAATAGACATAGGTCACGAAGAAAGAGAGTGGGACAATAACGGATAAACTGCAGGGAGGGACAGTCCTCTGTGGAGCCTGTGCGTGTCCCTCTTGTTGGGATGAAAGCACGTGGACTCCTGAACCCCTAGTGAGGGAAACAGAAAAAAAAATTGTAAGTGTATTTGTGTCTGTATACATATATATCCAGGATGAATATAGATAGTTGGGGTTGGGGCAATAAAAAGACCCGGAGCCTGTAGGGACTGCCCAGTCGGGCGGTCCCTATTAGAGTGGGCAATATCAAAAGACCGAGACCCGCCGGAAGGTGCGGGGGCCGGGGACGGCATAGCCGAATTTGGTGAACCGAATCCGGTTCGGTTCGTAACCGAAGTTAGAGGCATAGTACAAAGAGTGAAAGATCCAGACCCCCAGCGGACAAACTGCCATGCCGGACGTACAGCCGGTAGGTGGGGAAGCCCGTTAGAGGCTAAGGACACTTCCCGGACTGAGTTTTTGCTTCATTGCTGGTCCGGTTCGGAGGAGAAGGGTTAAAAAAAAATATGAAGAAAAATGTATATTTTATAAGGGTTTCAATAATGGTTTTTTTTAAAAAAAGATTATAAATAATATTATACAACATTTATTTAAATGTTAATTGAGATTAAAAAAAATATATAAATATTAAACATATAATAAACATTATATTACATATTTTATATATATATTTATATTATTATAATGTAATATTATAAAATTTTATAAATATATATAAATATTCACACAAAAACAACAGAATCAAAAGATAGAAGTATCAGCGATTACTGTTTGAAACGTTTTAACAAAAACTTAAGCCGCTTATGTTTAAAGTCAACATTATTTAATAAACTTGTATAATTATAATACAACTATATTACTTATATTTCTAAAAGAACCACTTAAAAATATATAAAGAAAATTTAAATATATGTACACAAAATATACCTATACACGCAAAAATATAAATGAACCAAACAGATCTCAGCTGCTGTTACACATTATTGCGGCAACATTTAAATTATTAAGACTTAATTTCGCATTAACCAACTTAACCAAAGTACGTTACCTCCTTCATCAGTTATCATAATATTCTTATTCCGATTTGAATACTAGCAGTTGAAAAGCGTTCATTAATCTTCAACTGTATACAGATATTACATTTTATACATGAAAAACAATAATTTTCAACTACAGTAGCTTAGAGAAATAAGATTTATTTTAATCGTTGCTTATTTGTTCATAAGATAATATAAAACAGTATATTACAAATTTTAACGTTAAAATACTTTACTTATTTATATTGCATTTATTCAGAGATATAAATTAATGGTATATTTGCACGTTTATTTATCCTAATTATTTATTTATTTTAAATATTATTTATAAAGTTTGTATTAATACGGTTAAAATATTTACAATATTATTATTATTTTTTTTTTTTTAAAGAATGTACTTTACTATATTAAAGAGGAGGAAATAAAATATTAATTACATGATGCGTATTCATCTTACTCAATTATTGTATTCTTTTCATCATTTCTTAGAAAATATTATTAAAACACATTTAATATTTAAATTTTATACTGTTATTACTCTTGCATACTTATTTATCTTTTCTAAGAAGTTTTACCTTTAAAAATTCTTCTGTAGTATAATTGCACTTTCTGAATGAAGTTATTCCAATAAATATAGGAAATATTTTAGTGATTATTCCCCTCTCTTCTTTTATTTACTTAATTATAGTTGCGCATGAGCGTATGCGTACGTGGATATTAGAGTGAGTAGTCCCATCCCCTCACACGACACTTATTTTTGATCATTTTTATAGTCACACTGTGAATAAATGAGAAAAAAAAGAATATTTTACAATAGATCTTTTTGGAACGGAACGAAACGCTAGTGTTTCGGGGGGATCGCATTACCCCCTTGTGTATTAAAGTTCCTGAAAATTTGTCTTTTGTTGCTGGCTGTTTCTTATTAAGCAACAGTCGTGTGATTTTGAATTACTGGTATAAGTTTAATTTTGTTTAGTGAGACGATAGTTGGATCGAGTCCCGATTTTTTTCTAGATAGTACATTTGTGAATTTAGAGGTTACTCCTGGGGAGATTTTGAACAGGTTGGTCCTTCTCTTTCGGTGCAATTCTCCGCGTCCAGTTTGTCAACAGAGGCCTTTGTAATATAGCAGAAATACATTTGGTGGAGAACCTAGTTTGGTCACAATCTTCGTAAAGAGTTAAATGGGGTGACTGGAGGTGGTTGACTGCCTCTCAGTAAGCGGGCATTGGATCTAAGAAAGGGAGAACCTGAGTATTGTAGGGTCTTCTTCTTCTTCTTCTTCGGATCTTGTGGTTAGAGCTTTTTTCGCACTCTTAGTCGTCATTAAGAAAAGAAGGAGCAGGACAGTCGTCATCTGCTTCTTCTTTTCTCGATTCTTCTTTCTTCGTATCTGATCTTCCGTGTTTAGTAATTGCTGTGATTTACAATCGATAACCTTAAAAAGCTCTTAAAAGGGCGTCATAGCAGAGAATGCAGGTCTCTTCTTTCTTTCTGGTCTTCTCGGACAATTTCATCTCTCTTTCATCTAGCGTACATCTTCATTTCTTATGATATTAGGAAGTGGATAAGTAACAAGTAATTTAATTAACTTTTTAATTTTATAATATCTTTATTTTATTTTATTGGCTTATAAGTCGCGACAATCTAAATCTGTTCCACTAGGGATAGTCAGTGCCCCAAGTTCGGAGTCCAACACACCCCATGGAGCGTGCGTAAATGCATTCCTTCGAAACACATCACCAAAAAAAAAAAAAGATTTCAGAATTTTACGTCACTAACATAGTAGGAAGTTAATGAATGTTGTAAAAAGTAAAATGAGTATAGAAGAAAAAAACCCAACGAATTAGTACGTGCACAAAAGAAAACAGAATTAAACAAGTAATTACACACCACGTGAACGGAAGACTGAAAAAAATAAAAAATGAAATAAAAACAAGAATAGCAATGATTAAGGAAGAACCTAAAGAAAGAAAATAGTTATAATAGCACATGATATTATATTTAAAGAAGCGTTTTGTGAAACATTATGTTTGGAGTATATTTCTCTATGGATTTGAAACATTGATACTGTAAAGGAAAAATCTAGGGGTATTTAAAATGTAGAAGAATAGTTATATAAAAGATAGGAAAATAAAGAGATATAAGAGTAATGAGGAGAGTGAACGAGAATAGAAGTTAAATCAGACAAATTGAGAATAAGAGAATTACGAGCTAGGACATACCATTAGAGAACAAATATTGACTAAAACAATGTTACAGAATGTACAAAAAAATGAAGATCATAAAAGAACAACATTTTTATACGATCTAAAAGGAAAAGGGGTATCATGATCTTAAAAGTTTACCTAGAAATACTAAAGAATGAAGAGAGTTATGTATACATATATAATGATAATGATCGGGAAATCATTTAAAATATGGTTTAAAATATATGTTTGTCTTACCCGGCATTACAAGTGTTTTTTACAGCTGAACAAGTGTTTTTAGGCAATAAATAAGGCGCTGAATATCGTTAATCCTAATTATCGAAATATCCTTATTTGTAGCGACTCGTGCAGTGCTCTCCAAGCCCTAGAAAATTTGTATCCCAGACATCCTATCGTCATAGAAATCTATAACGC
>JAAAKQ030097610.1:0-14491 GCA_010016005.3 Zanna intricata
CTAAATTTTTTAAAATGCTGAACATTTTATTCCAGTCTATGTTATCAAAGGCCTTTTCTAAATCTATAAATGCCATGAATGTTGGTTTATTTTTCTTTAATCTTCCTTCGACTATTAATCTGAGTGCTAAAATTGCTTCTCTTGTTTCTATACTATTCCTGAAATCAAATTGGTCTTCTCTTCTTCCATTCTCCTCTCAATTTTGTACAGAATTCCAGTTAAGATATTTGACACATGAGTAGTTAAGCTAATTGTTCTGTATTCTTGACATTTATCTGCTTCTGCTTTCTTTGGAATCATGACAATAACACTCTTTTTGAAGTCTGATGGAACTTCTCCTTTTTTTCCCTTCTTCCCCTTTTTCATAAGTATTACACACTGGTTTGTACTATCTATCTATCGCTTCTTTGCCTGCACTGCGCAGTAATTCTGCTGGTATCCTATCTATCCCAGAAGCTTTCTGCCATTCAGATGTTTTAACATTCTATTAAATTCAGATATCAGTGTTTTATCTTCCTTTTCTTCCTCGATAACACCAGTTTCTAATTCATTTCCTTGACAAGTATAACTTGTCAATATATTTCACTTATCTATCGACCTTTTCTTTCGTATTATAAATCAATGTACCATCTTCATTTAACACATTATTAGATTTTAATTTATGTACCACAAAATTCTCCTTAACTTTTCTGTATGCTCTGTCTATTTTACCAATGATCATTTCTCTTTCCACTTTTGAACATTTTTCTTTAATCCACTATTCTTTTGCTAATTTGCACTTCCTGTTTATAGTATTTCTTAATTGTCAATAGTTCCTTTAACCTTTATCCTCTACTGAATTAAGAATTTTCTTTTTAACATTCCCCCATTCTTCTTCTGTATGTTCTGCCTTATCTTTTTTACTCAAACTTCTTGCGATGTCCTCCTCAAATTCTTCTTTATTTCCTCTTCCTCAAGCTTCTCTAAATTCCATCAATTCACCTGACACCTTTTCTTCAGGTTTTTTAAACTCCAATCTAAAACCATTCCAGTCTCCAACTATTATTAAATTTTCACCTTCTTTTATGTCTTTAATTGCTTTGTAAATTTATTTGTATACTATACACACTCTACCTCATCATTATCATGGGCAATTGTAGGCATATAGGTGTTAACAATTGTTGTCAGCTTAGGTTTTGATTTTATCCTTATTACAGTGATTATATTGCTAACTTTTTGAAATACACTATACTCTCTTCTCTATTTTCTTATTCATTATGAAACCTACTCCTGCCTGCCCTTTATTTGATGCTGAGTTAATTATTCTAACATCACCTACCCAAAAGTCGTTTTCCTTTTCCCACCAAACCTCGGTAATTCGTACTACAGCTGCATTCAATCTATCCATTTCTTGTAAAGTTTTCTAACCTACCAACCTTTTTTATACTTCTAATGTTCCACACTCCGATTCATACTTTGTTATTTTTTAATTTTCTGGTGTAACTTGTTTAGCAGTCCCCATCCGGAGATATGAACAGGGGACTAATTTACCTCTAGAATATTTTACCAAGGAATGCGCCTCTATCTTTATTACATGAAAATGCAGAGAGCTACATTTTCTTGGGGGAAAAAAACAGCCATAGTTTTCCATTGCTTTCAGCTGTGCAATACTCAGAACATTGAGTGATGTTGATATGCCTTTTTAAGTCTTCCTGGTGTATGCCCTTAACAACTATTGAAAGAGCTGCTGCCCTCTTTTAGGAATCATTCCGTAGTCTGGCTCTTCAACAGAGACCACTCTGATAAGGTTGCACCTTCAGTCCAGCTACTCTGTATTACTGAGTACTCAAGCTTCTTCACTATTGGCAAGGTCTCATGATTCATAGAGAGAGATATTACTTTTAGCTTTAATTTATGATAGTTGTTTGTATTTAATCATAAGTAAGACTAATATTTATGTGAAGGATTTGCATGTAAGATATACAGGATATATTGTTTTGTTAATGTGATCGGGTTAGATTGGTTGGCACAAAAAAATCGTGATAAGTATTTTAATAATGAAGTAAATACCTAGTGAGTAGAAAAATCTTTGAGATGATTTATAGAATCAAAAAATTTCAGAATGACTTTGCTAATTTCATTAATGTTTGCTAATACTGAGTATGAATTGGAGGATACTCTTTTAGAATTTTGTAAGTAAACAGAGCTTGTAAAATTTTTCAAACTGAATCCTAACTTCAGATTAAATGTTTTGAAAAATTTTATTTCTTGAACATTAGGTTATTAACAGTAAAATATGTAGGCAACCATTTATTCAATAAGTGAAACCAAATTATCTTCCTCTGTTGGCTATTTGATATTTCACCTACGTTTTTATTTTTGAAGATGCTTCTTTATGAGTGTTCAGTTACTGGAACCATAGATCATAAGGTTTCAACATCTTCAGAAGAATCTATGATTTACATTAATGGTATATATATATATATATATTTTTTTTTTGTAAATTGTTTATTGTTGTGTCTGTGTTGACAGGATGGATAAACTTCACATGGCTCTCACTGAGCTATGTTTTGCTTTAAATTATTGTGCTACTATAAATGTTTGGGAGTATACATTTGCACCTCGAGAGTATTTGCATCAACATCTTGAAAATAGATTTGCTCGAGCACTAGTTGGAATGGTCATGTTTAATCAAGATACTAGTGAAATTGCCAAGCCTTCTGAGTTGCTTGCCAGTGTACGAGCGTACATGAATGTTTTACAAACAGTTGAAAATTATGGTAAATGATTAATCTATGTTTTCTATGGTACTTTTGAATGTTAGAGGAAGTTTTATGGTACTTATGGGATCTTAAAAAAATAAAATTATAATGTTAAAAGATTCCACCTAAACACAGATTGAAGTTCTCTAGTCGTTGATGTTGGTTTTTTTTATCATTTTGTAAGCAGAGTATATGTCCTCCTTTGTATTTTAAAAATGCCACATAAGATGGTAGCTAAACTGATAAATGTAGTATATAATAAAAACGTATTATTTGCTCTTAAAGAAACAATTTATTTGTTAGTATGTAAATTATTAAATTTTAATTAAAAAGTTAGGGGTTGATATAATGCTGTACTTTATATATATATATATATATATATTACGCTTTATTATGAAAGTACAATGGAAGTACTATTTTTTCTTTTGCTTAGTCAACTGGGTTGGTATAATATCCCCTGTCTAGATTTTTTTCTTTACCTTTTTTATATAGTGGTTTTACTGTCTTCTTTTGTATACTTTTATTAATAGTGGATCCTGAAATTCAGCTGTATCTCTCATTGAAAATTTAAATCTTTGCTGAGAAGCAAATTTGAACTTTAAGATAAGCATTCATTGATTGTGTTGAACTAAATTAAATGTAGTTGAATTCTTAGATGCTTTATATGAAAAGAAAAAAATTGAAATGGCAGTTTTATTTCATATTATTTTTATGTTGCATAAAAAACTGATAGATAATATAACAAGAGATATAAATTTTGTTAGACTAGTTTAAAAATGCATCTGTTTGTAGACAATTATGTAGAAATACTTTAATATAAATATTTATTGAGTCTTTCTGTGGTTTTAATTCGTTAATTTTAATATTTCTACAATAAAAAGTCATATGTTATTGATATTTTTGCTAAAGAAGTAGTAATATATACTACAAAAGCATTTTGAAAAAAAATACAGAATGTTAGTCGGGTAAATTTCATCTTTATAAAATATATAAATGTTATAAGTTTAATTTTTAACCCTGATAGTGGAAATAGTTTTACCTAGAATCAACAATCTTTTGAAAATCTCAGAATTGAAATTTCATTAACATTTAATACATCAGTTTAAAGATATAATTCTATATTCAGTTCGGGTTTATAATACTGAATCTAGTTGTTAGTTCATTTAATGATAACATTATTTAATGTTTTGTTGCTTTTCTTTATTATTTTTTATAAAACAAAACATATTATATGCAATTTATACCCGATTAGAAAATTATTTAAGTTTAAATAATTGTTAACAGTTAATTGTTTATTTAGATTAAATTAAAAGATAATAATATTTTGTTTTTTTGTGTGATAAAAGTAAGGAATGTTATTATATGGTGCATCCCTTATTAGCCTAATTTTTCTGGATACCATGACTGTCATGTTTTTTATTTTCATTTTCTCACATTATTATGCTCCACTAAAAACATGAAATTATATACAAATATGGAAAGCAACAATTGAAACACATATCATGATTGATGAAAGAAAATTAATAAAAATAAAAAGCACATCAAAGAAAGTAACCGTACACAAAATGCTGATTTGTTAATTTTCAAGACATATGAAGAGCTATCTGTTTGACAAAAATATCATGAGTGTTCTGTAAGTATTATTAGAGTTTGTAGTATTATAGAGAAACAACTGCTGGTGTGTAAGAAAAATTAAAAAAAAAAAAAAAGGCAGTAGAGTCAACTAACATCGCAGTTTCAATTTTACTGATGGGGTTTATTTATCAAAGAATATGTACATATATAATAATTAAACATAAACTTAAAAAAAAAATTCAGTTGCCATAAATTTCTGTAGGTCTAGTAAAGGAACTGTATAAATAAATCAAATTATTTATTCAATTTATCATTATTTTAACAATGAATAGCTCTGTTGTGCAACATAAACAAGGAAAACCCTTAATTATCTTCAAAGAAAAAATAATAATCGGCAACATATATATAACCTTAAAACAAGATAACCCTGAAACCGCAGTCAGGACATTACTTGGAAAGCAAGCATGCAACAGGCATTAACAAAGAATAGTTTGTAATTCAATAAGCACATAATCGATTGTAAATATATTAACCCTAAAAAAACTTGAAAGCATGTGAAAATGATTGAAAAGGTGAGCGAGTTTACTAAAACTGCTATCAGAAATAAAAGTTAATTCATTTTATTTCAATACTGACCTTCCTAACTAGAACAAAATATTAGATGCAATGAATACTGATTCTGAACTGCCATATTTTTCTTGAAACACATCTGAGCGTATTTAAAAATCAAGAATTTTCATTTCAAGTCCAGAAAAAATAATTCTTCAATGATTGAACACAAAGATATTATTTCATAGCATAGGTAATATTTAAGATAGATTAATTTAAGAGAGATGAAAGGGTAAAACAATTAATTATCTAGATGAAACTTGGGGTGGGTAAAGAAATAAAGGGCACATAAGATACTTTTATTAAAAGTATGTCAACTGGGATGAAAACCCTGGCTGGAAAATGTAAACAGCTATTACTAATGCATGTAGGAAGTGAAAATGGGTTTTTGAACGGTGGGTTGTGGGTATTTCAGATCTTCCCAAGAGTATCGTGATGTAATGAATGGTGTCAACTTTATGCAGTGGATTAAAAAAAATTGATCCAGAAGGATCTGTCATAGTAATGGATAATGCACAATGCCATTGCCTACAAACTGAAAAAAATTCTGAACACTTTGACCTCAAAATTGGAAATATATATATAGTTTAAATTGTATTTTAATGCACCCATTAATGGTGAATTATATGCATGCATAAATTGAATTTAAAAAAAATTAAATGTTGACTATACTTTGAATTGTTTACATTCTTTTAAATAAACATTTCAGTAAGTAATATTTGGAGATGGAAGGGTAAATAAAGAAAAATGGCCATGGAAAAAGCATTTTCAGTCAGATTCCACAGATTACCTAAGTTAATAACATCAAGTGCGATTTCAGATCTGAAAACGTTTTTGTAATTTCCAAATTTCTGTATCTTTAAGTAAAAGGATCATTTTATTTTCTTTAAGAACTCTTGTATTACATGAAAGAAGTTCTCAAATTTATGTTTACTGATTAATCTTTCCAGAATAATCTTTAATCTTGTGACATCAGTCAGATTGAATCTGACATAAAAATAAACATTTATTTATTTTTCTTATTTGTTATATTTATATGTATTTATATTTTTGCATAAATGTTATTTTTATATCAAAGATAATAACTACAAAAATTATGTTAAATATAAGCAAAAAAAATTATTTAAATTGAAACTTGATAATTAAGGTTTTAGAAGAACTCAATTTAATGTTGATAATAAATTTTTTTTTCTGTCGGCCAGGGCTTTTTTTATTGTAATGAAATGTGGTCTTTTTGGTTGTAACAGCTTTGCAATGTATAATGTGTAATAATTATATGGCTTGTCAGCTACTGTTTAGGTTATCCTGGGACCAAATATATAAATTGATACATTTTTAGAAGTATGATATTTCTTTATTTGCTGTTTCATGTATTTCTCTTTCTCATTGAAGAATACCTCTGAATTTTGGGGTTGTATGATCAATAATGAAATTTTTTGATCTTTTTTTAAATAATGAAGGAAAACTTTATTGCTTCCTTGATTTTTTTCTAGTGCATATTGATATAACAAGAGTTTTCAACAATGCGTTACTGCAGCAGACACAGCAAGTCGATAGTCATGGAGACAAAACTGTTGCTGCACTTTATACACAATGGTCAGTATTTAAAATTAACTTTATTTTAAGTTTCTCTATTTATTCATAAATGAAGGAAATTAAATATATAAACAAGATGTGTTGACATATTGTAAAACATAATATTCTGAAATGGTACTCGGGCATTTGAGAAACTAAAATATGAAAAAATAAATAAATATTAAAATACGAATACTTTACTAATTTTGTTACAGGACAAATACAAAATTCAGTAATGCATTTACTCTGTGAATAAATGGGTTTGTTAATTCATAGAGAAATTTCAGTTGTTATTGAAAATAATGGTAATCAGTGTAAAGTAAAATTTGTGTTTATGTTGGAATAACAACATTTACAGAATAACATTAAAATCTAACCCGTGCAAGGAATAAGCGCATTATTCAATTAACAACATAATTTAAAGTTATTTCAAAATCACCCTATCATTTATCAGGACTCAATTAAAAATATTCTAAATCGATTGCTATTAATGAATTTCATTCCTTGTGAAACTAGGTTTGTTGTACTAGATTGCACCGGTTGAAGTAGCAACTGTCATGATACAGTAATGATACTGCAATGAAACATTGTCTGTAACTTCTAGTTTTCAATTAATTATTTGATTGTTTATTTTAACCACACAGTACATTATATTTTGTTAAACTGAAATATTTATCCCCCAAAAAAAAAAGTTTCACTGAAATATTTACTGTAAGTACTAATATCAGATTATGAAATTTCAAATTTTTATCTCTTTTTATTCAATATTTTTAATTTCTACCAAATATTTGAGGGCTTTCACGGTAAGTATTCTGTAGAACTTTTGTCTGAAATTTTACTTTTAAATATTTTCTTAAATGCCTAAACAAAGTAATGCATGCTTTCATATGTGTAGGTTTTTAAAAATAAATTATCTAAATGTAAATAAATGAAAGAATTATATCTTTTTGTTTGAAATGAATAGATTATTTTGAGATATCAGCATTTATAAAATTTTTTTGTTTTGCTGTCAAGCAGTTATTTAAGTGGTTCTATAGGCTGCTTTTGAAACTATTTCTGAAACTCATTAAATGTCCTCTGTTTTGGTTTGAGTTGTCTTCCCAACATTTTTTTTTTTTCATTGAAATTCTTGAGTTTGCTCCCCTGAGTGCTTCAGATGTGGTTTCATACTCAAAAATAGATTTTTTTGAGTTTGGGGAACTTGATAAATTCCATTTTTTGATGTTTAACTATTGAAAGATTATCTAAATGCTATGTATATAATATACATAAAATATGAATACGTAAACCATCAAGACTGTAAAATGATGACACACCTCCAAATAGTGCTTTCTTCGTTATCATCGGTTTCATTTTTAAGAAATACACATACCCATAAAATAACTTGGTAGAAATCTTGTCAGATGAAACCATTCATGGCCAGATTGAGGTTGAAATTGCCAATTAAAATAAACTGACCTGTATTATACCCGTAGTTTTGCTAGTTTGTATGCGTAATCATAATCTATTTTCTGTTTGGTTGATTGTTTATTTATTTATTTTTTTTCAATTTATTAATGAATACTTCTACAGACAATCGATTTCTGGTATTCTGATTTCTTTAAACGTTCTTTGTATTATTTTCTATTTATTTTATGTTTTCTAATAACAATTTCTTCTTTCTTTCGTGAGATGAGTTGGAATATAAAAAGCGATTGAAATTCCATGAGAAATATAACATTTTCAATGTAAAAATTAAATTGTTGTAGTTTAGATCATATTTGCAGGAATAACTGATTCTGTTCATAGGTATTCAGAGGTTCTCTTGCGCAGAGTAAGTGCAGGTAATATATGCTTTTCGATGAATCAAAGAGCATTTGTGAGTCTTACTGCAGAAGGTGCTATACCGTTCAATGCTGAAGAATTTTCTGATATCAATGAGCTGCGAGCTCTTGCTGAGTTGATTGGACCTTATGGAATGAAATTGTTAAATGAGACTCTAATGTGGCATATTGCAAGTCAAGTGCAAGAGTTAAAGGTAATTAAAATACTTTAAATTACCCTTGGGCTATATTTATACAGAAGTTTTATTAATAAACTTCTTTATTAATTTTATAATAATGATTAGCTCAGTTCTTCAGAGTATGTTTTACTATATTGATGTAACAAAAAATATTTATTGCTTATTGCCAAAATGAAACGTAACATCAAGCATTGAGTACAATATTCATAATGATTATAGCCAATCTAATACTAGCCATTGGTTTTTCACTGCCTTTTTGAGTGATTCAAACCTATTGTATATAGTCATGCAATTTTATTGAAATACAACTGATTTGTTCCTATAACAACTTAACTGTTCTCGCAGGGATTAGCTGTATAATGAACATCATTACTCTCAAAGAAGGTGATTCCGACTGGTGCTGATTGTACCTCAGGTACTTTTTATAAATCACAACTGTAGAAAGACTGGGACAGTTAGTGTAAAGCAACAAATTTGTCTATTCGTTTTTGCTTTGAAACTATGAATTATGTACACAGTTTTTTTTAATCGGTAAGAGAAACACATGTAAATTATTGTGCATGTACAAAAAACAAATGTTATCTTTATGACAAAAAAGTAACAACTTATAATGTCTTTGATCAGCAATGTTTTAGATTATATAAATAATAAAAATTAAAGAATTTAATATTATAATATTACATGGCAATAAATAATTATTATAATAATTACAACACTCCAATAAACAATATGTACCTACTGCTTATGTAAATAGTCTTAAAGTCAAAAGTCAAACACTGTATAAAACAAATGTTATAATAAAGTTAATGAAATAAAACTAGGAACAGTAATACG
This sequence comes from Zanna intricata, assembly GCA_010016005.3. Taxonomy (NCBI): domain Eukaryota; kingdom Metazoa; phylum Arthropoda; class Insecta; order Hemiptera; family Fulgoridae; genus Zanna; species Zanna intricata. The sequence continues at coordinate 9,337 of JAAAKQ030097610.1, forward strand.
AGGTATGATCAAAAAATACAGTGAACTATGTTATAAAAAACAAAGTAAAAAGTTACCTTAAATATGAATTAATCTCCTTCAAAGTTCTGTCCTTGGCTAACAATACACTTATCCCAACGTTGAATCCATGACAGGAAGCATTTCCGGAAGGCTTCTTTTGGAATGGCTTTCAGCTGCTCTGTCGTGGCCTTCTTACTGTCAGGAATGGTGTCAAAACGTTTCCCTTTTAGAACATTTTTTATTTTCAAAAGAGCCAGAAGTCGCATGGTGCTAAATCTGGTGAGTAAGGCAGATGTGGACAGACAGGAAGACTTTTAGCGGCCAAAAACTCGCGAAACAGAAGCGACTTGTGGCAGAGCACGTTGTCATGATGAAGAGGAAAGCCGTTGGCCCATTTTTTAGGTCTCTTTCTTCATACATCGTTTTGCAAACATTCCAGTACCCCATTGTAAAATTCGGAATTTACAGTTGTTCCCCTTGGGATGAACTCTGATCACACTACGCCCTCACAATAAAAAAAAACAATGACCATGACCTTGATGTTCGACTTTGATTGACAGGCCTTTTTAGGGCGAGGTGAATTACTGGTTTTCCATTGAGAACTCTGAATTTTTGTCTCAGGGTTGTAGCCATAGACCCAACTTTCATCCCCAGTATCTTTGGCCACTTTTTGCACATTTTCATCTGTTTTTGAGGTCAACAGACGTCCTGACTGTTCCTCATCCTTAACCGACTCATTTCCACTTTTAAATCGCTCATATCACTTGTAAACAGTCTTCAAAGTTACTGCATTATCATCATACACTGATTTTAACATTTCGTAAGCTTCCTTGGGACTTTTTTTCAACTTGAAACAAAACTTAATGTTAATGCGTTGTTCAAGATCCATGTTTCATGACAGACACTGCAAACACGACCTCACTATAGCGGCTATAGAAGCAGACTGACAAGCCAGAACGTGTTCAAACTTGTCACTGCCTGTCTCAACTCATGAGAGTATGAGATATACTAGTTGAAATAGATGCAGCGTAAGTAACTGCTGCTGTAAAAATTCATTCACCGTATTTTTTTATCACACACCAGGGTATAGGAAAGTTGGTACCATGCTACGACAAATGTCTAAATCGGAGTGGCGACTATGTAGAGAAATAGCGTAACTATGTAAGTACTTGTTATAACTAAAAAAATTTTTATTTCCACGGTGGTTTTAATTTTGTGACTGATTGGACCTTGAAAAAAAAATAACCCTCATATAATAAATTTGATTACATAAAATAGAATGTGATGAAAAAAATTGCAAAAATTTATTACATAGGTAAAAACAAAATCACAAGTTTAAAAAAAATTTTCAAGAAACCAAAAAGCAAACACCTTTTGAAAAGTAAAAGTCATGTTAATTTTAGAAATTAATAATCATAATAATAAATTAATTGATCACAATAGTCTTAAAATATCAGAAAAGCGATCAAAACTTAACTTAGAAGGAGATGGAAGGACAAGAGAGTGGAAGACATGATTAAAAGAGGCTACTATGTTAAAGTTTTCATTGAAGAGATGTGGATGGACAGAAGAAAATGGTGGCAGCTGGTGTGGACCTAGAAGTGATTAGAAGAATAAATTTATACTTCATATACCTCTGAAAAATTATAACACTATAATTAATAAACAGTTCAGTTTTGATAATCATAATGACCTTAGAGAAACTATTTATCAAATTTAATATTAAATTCATTTTTACTGAATAAAGTTAATTGATAATAATAATTTATAGGTTAAATAAAATTATCACGTGAATAAGATAGTTTATTTGATGATAGAGAATTACAAATTTTTCTGTTTTTTAAATGTATAAATTTTAATATTTTTAATTATCATGAAGTGTTTCAACAGGAAATATAAAAAATTAGTTTACATTAAAGCATATATTTGTTTTATTAATACATTTTATTAATAAAAAAAAAGAAGAAAATCAGGGTTTTAATTTTTTATAATATGTCTTGGATGAGGTGAACAATGTTGATTTAAGCCTAGAATCAAAGAACAAAAGGATAGTTTTAGTTATAGTTCAACATGCACTCCAAAGACAGTTTAATTGTGATCCTCCAAATGACAATAACATTCATTGTTAGAACAATCAGTTGGAAATGATCAAACGTCTGTGTAAAGAAGAGAGTGCAGGATGATCAAGGGTGTCTAAAGAAAATGCTGGACGTGTCTGGGAATTTTTTCAGGGTAGTCTGAAAAAGCTTTAGGAAAGGCCAGCTGCAAACTAGCAATGCCAGTGATGACAGTGCGGAATGTTTTGAGGAAATGCTTACATCTGCATCCATACTGGTTTCAGCTTACAGGCTTAGAAGCCTTTGGATATGCTTGCACGCCAACTTCACAATCAAAATGTTTCAGTATGAAGATGACAACTTTCTTGGTCTTACTGTGTTTAGGGATGAGGAGTCAACGTTTCATCTTAATAGAAAAGACACACATAATGTCTATATTTGGGGGGCCCAAAAATCTCTATGAATTCTTACAATGTGTAAGGGACTCCTCAAAATTAAGTGTTTTCTGTGCAGTATGTAAACAGTAAGTTTGTGTGCTGTTCTTTTTCGCCAAAGCAAGCATAGCAGGAGTTGCTTATTTGCTTTATATGCTGCATATAAAGCATTATCTTTTATTATCTGCAAGATGGACCAGATAATTTTATTTGGAAACAAAACAGTGAGCCTCCTCACTGACATAACTCTGTGTGGGATTGGTTGAATAATGTTTTCCCCTACCACTGGATTGGTCAGCACGGATCTGAATTCAGAGCTTATTTGCTGTGGTTTCCAAGGTCACCCGATCTGACCCCATGTGATTTTTTTTTAGGTTTTTATAAACCTACCTACCTTCTACACAAATTGCTACTTTCTAATTCTCACAATTTAAGGCAAAGGATTGAAGCAGTTGCCACTCTTGTTATTCCAGATATGCTGATTAAAGAATGGGAGGAATTCTTTCAGTCAGATATGTGCCATGTGATGAAAGATGCTCTCATCTTTCATTTCATAGGTGTAGGGAAAATGTATGAGTTACTCTTTCATTTGCGATTCATAGCTTTAAAATCCCAATATTCTTTTTTTGTATACTTTGTGTGATATCTAGCTCTTGACATTTTGAAACAATTATCTCAAGAATTTATTTCTGCCAGATTTAATTCTGAAGAATTAATTTAAAAAAAATGAATAATTGTGCTGTTAATCAAAAAATTTAGTAAATATTGAAAAAAAATGTTTTTCGTGTTGCAAATTTTTTTCTTGATTTCTAGGCATATATTTATAATCTCAGATATACATGTAAAAAGTAGACACTTCTTTGTCTGAAGTCTGTTTTTTAATTACTCTATTTGAGTATTTTCTTGCCCTTATATAAAAATAATTTTTTTTTTTGTTGACAATTATCTCTTAATTATAAATATTATATAGTGAACAGAGGCATATTTTGATTCTAGATGAAGAAAAATGTGTGTGAGAATTTCTGATATGACATCCCCTGTTTTCTACTCTTTGTAATTACTGTATATTAATTTCAATTTTTATATAAGCCATTATTGTAATCTTGTTCTTTCCTTTTTTTTCAGAAATTAGTTGCTGGTAATAAGGAAGTTCTGGTCGCCCTGAGAACAAATTTTGATAAACCAGAAATTATGAAAGAACAGTTTAAAAAGTTGCAGCGTGAGTAGTTCACTTATGGATATCGTATCTTTTACTGCAGATTAATAAATTAATTTTTTTCTTTGTACGGCAGGATGTAAAATTGCATTTTTATTTACAATCTATTATAAGAACAATTGAACAGTCCTCTCAAAAAGCATTTAAAAATGACTGGTGTTGTACTGAAGCCTAATCAACTTTCTTATAGTGTAAACTTGTTTGTTTAGAAACATGTTCAAATGAGTTGTAAGATATTCTAAATTCTTAAATACAAAGAAAATTATACAATACTCAAATATTGATTAGCCAGGGGAGAGTTTCCGGCTTAACTGTGATGGGTCATATGATAATGAAAATTCCTGAAAATTAATCATTGCAAAATAAAGATTAGCAATTTTTGTTTGGTGTTTATGTTATAGAATTTTAAGCATCTATTATAGAATTTTATTAATCAATTTCTTTATTTTCTGGTGAAAATTTGTCTCAAAAAAAAATTTACAAACTTGATGAGACCATGATCTTTATTGAGCTGGCTAGCTTTCTGCCATTAAATTTGTGCATTTGGTTATAAATTGAGTAAAGAAAGATCTGACTGTGATACTTTATTCTAACACTACCAGATACATGAACTGAAATTACTAATGATAGGTAAAACTATAAAATTGAGTTCCTAAAAAGGAAAAGAAGCAACTAATCTGTCAGTTACTACTACACTGTCTTGGATAAAGAAGCCTGCCAAAGAAAGCTTATATTTTAGATAATGCTCCTTCACAGCCCAGTAAACAGTTATAAAAACTGGAAGGTGGCAACATTTGTGTAAAATGTTACTATTGAAAGTAATGCCACATCTAGTTTATGGACCAAGAAATCAATTCTTTTATGAAAAGGAAGTGTTGTTCAAATCTGTTGCGTAAAATAATCAATGAGGGAAATTATCTTTGATCTTTCTGGACCAATTTCACTGCTTGTGATGCCATCTACAAAATGACTTGATAATTTAACTGTATTTTTTTTTTTGGTAGCTTGAAAATATATTGATGAGTAGTAATAAATTCTTTTACACCGCTTAGAATTTCTCTCTCCTTTTTTTTAAAATGTTTTCTATTGCTTTTAAATTGAACATATAAAAAAAAAATTCTTAGATTAAAGGTTTTTTTTTTATATTTTCTATTGCTGTTAAATTGAACACTTATATCTAAGTCTTTCAACCGGAGGTCCCGGGTTAGAATCCTGGTCAGGCATGGCATTTTTCACACACGCTACAATTCATTCATCCTCTGAAGATATACCTTAATGGTGGTTCCATTAGGAGGTTAAACAAAAAAAAAAAACTTATCTAAGAATTTTTTATTTATAAATGAAATGACCTTGAATATACCTACGGAGGCCTTTTGCCGGCCTCCGTAGCCGAGTGGTAGCGTCTCGGATTTTCATCCGGAAGGTCCCGGGTTCGAATCCCGGTCAGG
>JAAAKQ030097621.1:0-14490 GCA_010016005.3 Zanna intricata
TGTGTGTGTGTGTGTGTGTGTGTGTGTGTGTGTGTGTGTGTGTGTGTGTGTGTGTGTGTGTGTGAGTGAGAGAGAGATAGAGAGAGAGAGAGAGAGAGAGAGTTTGTGTATGAGTGTATTTATTAAAACTTATATAACCTATAGATGTATCACGAAGTTCCCCCTGGAACTTTCATAACCTACTCTACTCGTGAAAATAATAGAAAAAGTACATATAAACGTATATCCTAAAATTCTTAGTTTGCGAGTTACGGCTGGTGAAAGATTTCGGCTACCCCGGTAAAATGAGGTCATACTGAAATTTTTAGGACGTTAATTATGACTAATTTATAATATATAATAATTATAATAACGTACAAGATGTTTTTTTTTTTTTATATTTAACGTGCCCATTTAACAAAGTTGTTTTGTGTCAAACATAAAAACTGGGTTTATTTACCCAAATTTAATGGTTTTCATCATATTTCTAGAGATACGGTTCTGGAACCTATTTTATTCGATCTTACAGGTCAAAAACCATCAGAAACCAGTAATTTTATCCGTTAATTAATGTTCTATAAATCTCAGTACCTATTTTACCGGGGTAACTGAACTCCGAGCGAAATCTTTCACTAGTCGTAACTCGCAAAGGAAACATTTTAGGACCTATGTTAATATGGACTTTCCATTTTTTTCACGAGTAGAATAAGTTATTAAAGTTCTGGGAGAACTTTGTGATACACGCTGTATATAAGGAAACCTCATTTTAAGTTAAGTATCTTCGTACTCCTCATATCTCAAAACGTATAGAAAATTCATTTTCATCCCCGAACGCCATCATTCAGTAGAATGTAATACCTTACTTTTCTCTGAAAAGTTGAGAAAAAAAGTATTTATAATGTTAGTTCTTCTTCTTTTTTTTTTACAATAATTTTTTCAAAAATTATTTGAGGTAGATTCTAGGGTTTGTTTTATTCAACTTTTCAGGTCAAAAACAAATAAAACCATCACATTTACCCCAATCGTTAATTAAAGTTTGAAGGATTTTATTATAGCTTCATTTTATCCTTAAAGTAGAAAACACAACAAAATCTTTCGCATGCTATAAATGAAAAACTAAGCTTTTGTGGTTCCATATTTATATGACATTTTTTATTTATTTTGATTTGTAAAACATGTCCTGAAATTATTTCCATTTCATTGCGAGGCAACAAAAAGTTAATAATGTAAATAAAATTACAAAAAATAAAACGTAATGATTTCCTTTGTAAGTGATTAATAGGGAATCCAAAACAGAAGAAAAAATTCTTAGCGTAATTATTTTTATAAATTATATATAAAGTATAATCAGATAATACTTAAAATGTAATGCGACAGTTAGAATATCACTGATGCACCAGGAAATAAATAACAATATTAATAATAATAATTTGTAGATGGAACAAAAAGAATAACACTAATGTGATATATGAATAATGTAACGTGTAAGGCTATAACTTATCTATCAGTTGACCACACGCGATGTAAAACAAGAAGGCATGAATAAATAATGTAATAAAAGAAACTAAGAAATGACATAGAAGTGCTGTAAACAGTCAAGGACAGATAATCTGTATACATATATATATATATGATATATTATAACTTTATTATTATATTAAATTACTGAAATATTATACGAAGTTATAATTAATGTGCGTAATAAACTAAAATAATAAGCCGCTATTCATTAAAATAAGTTAAAAATCATAATTATAGTAAATATTTTGTATACAGCTAATGAGCACATATTTCATTACAATTTTTATTTAAAAGCTTTATTGATCTGTGGATTAAGTTACAAGATAATAAACAAAAAGGAAGCACTATCGTACTTTTACTACCATTTATAACGTTATGACTGTATGAACTTTATCATTAAAAAAAATAAATAAATAAAACCGTGATTCGTTTGTTTTCATGACCTTGACTACATGTAGGTATTTTGCGGATTACAGTTTGTTATATGAATTATTATAATTTTGTGATATTGGATTGATGGATGAAAATTATTTAATTACAAAAACCTTTTATTAAAATAAAGTTCTATTTGTGTTATTTAATTACCCAGGTTTTTGTTTTTATTTTTTTTTTAAGGATAATAAAAAATACATTAAAAACCTTTCAGAATAAAATTACTTTAATAGTAATTTTGTAATAGTAATGGAAATTTTATTTATGATTCCACCCCCTCAAAAAAATAAATAATTAAAATACTACTTTAATTTGATTGTCAAACTTAATGATTTGGCCGGCCTCCGTGGCAGAGTGGTAGCGTCTCGGCTTTTCATCCGTAGGTCCCGGGTTCGAATCCCGGTAAGGCATGGCATTTTTCACACACGCTACAATTCATTCATCTCATCCTCTGAAGATATACTTAACTGTGGTTCCGGAGGTTAAACAAAAACTTAATGATTTGTAATTAAATTGAATGTTTGTTAGTTACATATACTGTTACCATACAATTGGTGAGATAGATGAATTTATTTCCTTGTAAAGCTTGAAACAATTCCTCCAGTAGTTTACTAATTTCTGGAGGAAAAACACAATTTTTATTTTAAAAGCAACTCTGTCCAGATGAGAGCTGAAGAAATCGTATAGAATTTAGATAGTGTAGCCATCCCGACCACATCTGTTTTAATCCACGTGTATATATACACACACTTTTCAATGAAATAATAAAACAAAGATACTCACGAGTATAACAAGATTTTAATTAGTTCAAGAATTTTGATTTTAATTAGCACAATAACTAATTGTAATTAGTTCTTGTTCTCTAGTCAGGTTCCTTAATTAATTAATGGATGATACCCGAGACTGTTGTTACTTTCATGATTAAGGGCGCTAGGGAGTAAGCCACTGTTATTATAGAGATCCTAAAAGATAAAGAGAAAGACTTTCGGGAAGGGGAGGAATTCTGGGATGTATTGAGAGATATACGTGAAGGGAGGGACAGCCCCCTGTTGAGCCGTTGCTCGTCCGCGCTTGCGCAGATGGACGGCGGTGAGGAGATACGGGGACTCCTAACCCCCTAGGTCACCCCCAAAAAAAAAGTAAAAGGTGTGAAAAAACCCGAACCGGTGGAGGCTACCCTCGGGTGACCTCTACTTGAGTGGGCAGGGAGTAAAAATTTAAGACACACGACCGTCGGTGGCGGGAGCTGGGAAGAGTATAGCCGGATTCAGCCACCCCGTCGTCCTTTGATGGTTAGAGGCAAGGCATCTCAAAGATCCAGATCCGGTGGGCCGACCTGTTTTATCGGACTTACAGCTGGCTGGCGGGGAGGGCCATTAGCGGCAAAGGACTATCCCCTGGGTTGAGAAATACTTGACTCTGGGTCCGATTCAGTGGAGTAGGGAAAAAATAAAGGTTCCTTAACTATTCAACGAGTTTCTTAACTATTTTTGATTAGTTACCAGCCTACAGCGGGATACGAAATTTGAACCGTAATTATGTACACAATACTGTTAAACAAATTTTATACATCAAGTCACTGGGGCGCATACGCAGATTGTTAAAAGGCTGTGGAATATAAAAAAATTAGCTTCGTCGAAAAAATGGCAGGGCAAGAAAAATACTAGACAGTTTTTATGCGAATTTTTCTGGTACCATAATGTAGAAGTAGAGGATCGGAATCTGTTTTATTCCGTTCTGGAAGACATTGCCACCTTTTGGTCTGTACAATAAGTCGCTAGCTAGTTTTGGTAATACTATAAGTATTACCTTCATACTATAATATACTTTTTATAAGTGTATTGCTTATATAATAAACAATACATAAAAATAATCAATATTAAATTTTTTATTAAATTCATTTAATTGGTTGTAATTATTATTTACTAGTCGATCAGGAAGCACCGTCCCCTGGATCGCCACTGTTTTTCGTTATCCTCGTTGTGGTGAGAATAATACTGACAAATAACTATTAAAACCTAAAAGGTTGTTTTATCTCTGACGTTTCCGTCATTCTTAACGTAGAAACTCTGATACGTTCCACCTGTATCCAAACATATTCCTTTTGGTTCCCCTTCTATTTCCAAGCATGACAATACGAACGTACTTCTGTTATGACACTAGTATGTCCATGATCGGAGTACTTAATTTATACATTATAGCTACAGCCATTTTTACCCTTATGTGACCGTGGTAGATCTAAAAAAATCAGTATGAACTCGTGAGGAATTTAACTGCAATTCACTAATTTATTGTAGTTCAAGTCTGGGCGTAGCGCGCTCTCGATCAGCAGATAACCGAGAATCCTACACTTCCGCTGTTTCAAAAGACTGAGATACTTAATTTGTGCTAATGATAACAATAATGATAATAATAATAATAACAATCATAATAATAATTTTATGATTATCACATAATAAATATTAAAATATTTTTAAAATGTGTATATATCTGAACTCGGAGTTCTTTTCCTGTTACCATTGTAACAAAAATATAAAATAAAATATGAAATCAAAGGGCTGATTCTTTTTCCTTTAATGAATATCTTTGATATCTTATTCTACATAGAATAAGATAATTCTAATTAAAAATAACGACACAGTCTCTGAGTATAAATCTGCTTGTTGCGCGCACAGAGCTGACTATAGTTATCATTTTATTATATGTAATATATATATATATAGTTAACACAAAAAGTGTTGATATTATGTTAAATAAAATTACCAGAAACCTAAAGGAATTGATTGTCAAAAAGTATAACCGCAGATAGCGTACAAATTTGATTTCGTAAAGGATTATTATATTAAAATTCACTAACAATCATTTCAAAGTGATGTTTTTTAGTAAATAAAAATAGATTTTTTAGTAAATCAAATACTAAAATAAATCCATTTTACTACTTTAATAAACGGTTTCCAGGTAAAGAAGATACACTATTGAAAAAGAAGTGTTATAAGTAAAGATGAATTTTATCAATTTTACTTAAAATTGACCTAAAATTCATATTATGATATACTAATCAAATGAATGAGTTTTTATGTTCTTCTGAAAAAAATGAAATTTTCTGAAAAAATTCTGAAATTTTTTCTGAAAATGAAAATTCTTCTGAATTCCACTGAAGTTTGGCGTTCAGTGAAGTACTATTCATGAAAGAATTATTGATTATTAGAGAATAAAAATTGTTTACTAAACAAGATGTAATTATAGAAACTGACCACCATACCATAAAAAAAAAAATAATAATGTATCAAATTCTTTGGTTCAGCCAAGAAGGCGCAACAATGACGTAATCCTTCTTTTATTCAAATTAAGAAGCAAGACAAGCTACGTGTGGCTGGGATGGCCTCCACTATCCAACAGATGTCTTAAGCTATTCTGTAATCGGAATTGCTTTTCTGTTTCATCATTTTTTTTTTTCGAAATCTGCTACGTTCTCTTCATTCATTTTCTTCATTCTTCTCCATTTCAGTTTTAACGAATGTAATTTTGAACTGTAGAATATTTATACCAACTAAGCCGGGACTTGTAAAACTAATTAGTATTTCTTTAATGCGATTGGGAATGGCGCTGCTATAAATGGATCTATTCAGGAAGCCTGTCTAGACTGATGAACTATTAATTGAAATCCTTGGATTAAATTTGGCCCACCAGTTTCCTCCTAAAATTCAGATATAAATAAACAGGTGATATATTTTTTTTGAAAAAAAAGTTATTTTTTTGTTGAGATTTTATTAATTTAGAATGCTCATAAATAGTAAAAACTTATAAAAAAAGGTAGAACCCATACATTTTTCTATATTAATTTATAAGTAAAAAATAAATAAAATTTTCAATTTACTTACTGATTAATATTTTTACTCCCCTTCACAGTCTTTTTTATATTAATAGTTTTTTCAAACAGATATCTACTACAAAATATATAAGAAGGATTTAGTTGATAAGCATACATTTCTATATTTTAACTTTTTAACTATATCTCTGCACAGAAGAATTGAGAGGAGAGTGGAAGGAGTGTTAGGAGAAGACCAATCTGCTTTCAGGATATGTGTAGGGACACGGGAAGCAGTTTTAGCGCTCAGATTAATAATAGAATGAAGATTAAAGAAAAAACCCAACATACATGACATTATATGGCATACGTAGACTGGAATAAAATGTTCAGCATTTTAAAAAATTTAGGGTTCAAGCGCAGAGATAGAAGGACGATTGCTAACCTTTACAGGAACCAAAATGCAATAATAATAATCGAAGAGCATAAGAAAGAAGCAGTAATAAAATGAGAGTCAGAAAAGAATGTTCCCTATCCCCGTTACTATTTAATCTTTACATAGAACTAGTAGTTAATGATATTAAATAACAGTTTAGATTCTGAGTAATAGTGCAAGGTGAAAATATGAAGATGCTGCGATTTACTGATGATATAGTAATTCTAGCTGAGAGTAAAAGTGATTTAGAAGAAAAAATGAATGACATGGATGAATTCCTACACTAGAAGGACTACCCCATAAAAATAAAGAACAAAACGAAAGTAATGAAATCCAGTAAAACTAAATTAGATGGATCACTAAACATTAAAAAAATAGGACGAGAAAAGACGTTGGAGGTAGAAGAATTTTGTTATTTGGGAAGTAGAATTACTAAAGATGAATCTAGCAGGAGCGATATAAAACGCCGAATAGCGCAAGGGAAACGAGCTTTCAGTCAGAAATATAATTTGCTTACATCAAGAATTAATTTAACCATCAGGAAAACACTTATGAACGTAAATTTTTGGATCTTAGCTTTACATGGAAGTGAAAATTGGACCATTGGAGTATCTGAGAAGAAAAAATTAGAGGCTTTTGAAATACTGTGCTAAAGGAGAATGTTAAAGATGAGATGGGTAAATAAAGTGGCAAATGAAGAGGTTTTACGGCAAATTGATGAAGGAAGAAGCATTTGGAAAAAGTATAACTAAACGAAGAAAGACATTTATAGGCCAGATCTTAAGGCATCCTGGAATAGTCGCTTTAATGTTAAGGGACAGGTAGATGGGGAAAACTTATGAGGGCAGACAACGTTTGAAATATGTAAAACAAATTGTTAGGAATGTAGTTTGTACGCGTATACCGAAATTAAACGACTGGTACTTGGGAATCTTGGAGAGCTGCATCAAACCAGTCAGATGGCTGAAGAAAAAAAGAAACTATATTTCTAATTATATTTTTATCTATTCTGATGAACCACATATCTAAGAGGTAATTATTCGCATAAAAACCGCATATATTCCCAAACTGGACCGATTACAATACTTTCCCTTCTAGAGCTACAGCTCTACTAAAGCGCTATCTTTCTTTTTCTGTTTTAGCCTCCGGAACTAACGTAAGATATTACTTCAGAGGATGAATAAGGATGATATGTATGAATGTGAATGAAGTGTAGTCTTGTACAATCTCAGGTCTACCATTCCTGAGAAATGTGGTTAATTGAATCCCAACCACCAAAGAACACCGGTATCCACGATCTAAAGTGCTATTCAGACCGGAAATTAAAAAGATAGGAAAAATAAATATTTAAAAAAATTAAAAAATTATTTTTTATAAATAATTATATTCTACTGCAAAGATACAATTTGCTAGATTAATTTTCAACATTTTTTGGAGGAAAATATTTTTCGAAATATAATTTCGATATTTTTCAACTATTTCGGAGGAAATTTTTTGTGATTTATGCATTGAAGTTGTTCTGAAACAAAATATTTCAGAACATAAATATTAGTAAACAGTAATATTTGAATTTAGTTTAAAAATATTTAAAAAAAAAATACGTCTACTCTATTATGGGCAAAACTATTTGCTTATAATGAATTTTAATGAAACATTTAAAAATATTTGATTAAATCAAGAAGAATACTTTTAAAAACTTAAAAAATAATCATCTTTTTAATTCCAAATCTAAAGGACTCATGTAACCTCTGATAGATGTGATTATTTATTTAATCATTCTCTGTGGTTATAAGAAAACGATTACAGGGAACAAAAATTAAGCAATTCAAAATTAGCAGTTATAAAGGAAACATTTTTTTTTACCAACAGTTCATTGTTTTGGTAATAGATTCCACCGGGTAATTTAGAAAATCCTTGTAAATTAATATGCAACTATAAAATAAATATAAAAATTAATATTCCTCTGTGTTAATAGACTGCCCAAGAACTGTTTTATTGTTCTAAAAAGCCTAAGAAAATACAGATTAGATGTATTTGGCCACCAGTTTTGAATTAATAGTTACCATGTGTTGTCCAAACATTAGGACAAAGAGTTTTATATACTCGTATTTAGTGTTAAAATCTAGTGAAGCAAATGGAAATTTCAAATACAAAAAAATATTTTGTTCCCAGAAAAAAAGCATATTTTCAAGTAACGACAAATATTTTAACTCATAATTTCAACGGAATTTATATTTTTTCGTTTAGTCTTGCACATTTGGTCTTGGTCTTGCTAGTGTAAATATGCTCTTAGTCTTGGTCTAGGTTTTGCGAAAAAGCAAAACCATGATCAAGACTGCAAGACCAAGACCAATTTTACTCAATACTAGTCTAACAGAATCCTCTCAGATACATTAAAGGCACAAATAGTTCCTTTTATGGGGATAGCAGATGAGTTAAAGGGTATGAAAAAAAAATAAGGGAATTTATAAAATTTAAAACAAATTTTTAATTGAATCTTTCGTTTTAGGAGAATAGTTAGTAAAGTTAACATAAAGTTATATATAACATAATAACCAATAAAAAATTATGAGCTTTTAAATAAAAGAATTTAACATTAAAATCCTATCGTAATGATTTTTTACAGGAAACTTTTTTCTATTTCTTTTCGTGCTATCAAATAAAATTTTTTTTTATACCGGATGCAGTTCGATAAAATAATTATTTCCGTCCATTCTTTGTTCTCTTGCTTTATTTTTAGGCTGAAATATATACATCACAAATGCATTATTTGAATTTTTATTTGTTGGCTACTTAAATATTGCATGAAATCTGTATAAAGTAAGTTGCATACAAATGAATTTATTTGTATAATAATACTAGTATGTCAATTCCGATGAAGATTAACTAATGATTAATTTAAAAAATGTAGTATTAAATATGATTCCAAATTAAAAGAGGAAATAATTATTAAATCTGTATTTTCAAAATTATTTATCATAGTAATTAAATTAGAATAAATATACAAAATAAATCTACTACTTACAGTGTATACCCACGTACCACGCGTACCATTTTGTCCGGAATGATGAATATAAAAATAGCCTGCGATCTTCTATGAATTTTATGATTTCACATAGATCATGTAATCATTAAGGTTATATTTACTAATCAATTCCTACAGAATTATATAATACAAACTTTTTGACTTCGAATATAAATCTAGTGAAATAACATTTGCAGATAAAACAAAAAAACTTGACAATGAGAAATTACCGATATTCGAAAATTAAACTGTTATGTACGACGTGACGCCAGACTTATCGGAATCTGTCCTTTGCGTTTTTCTCACGCTAGGCTATTCTTATTTCGTTTGAAAATATTTTAAGCGATCATTTTTTTGTTATTTTTTGATCAGTTTCACTGTGGCCACGACCGCTCAATATATAACATTTAAAAATAAATTTTAAATTTTTTAAATTTAAAATTAAAAAAAAAAAAAATTTTTTATTTTATTTTTTAAATTTATTATTATTATTTTTTTCTTTTTAATAAATTTTGGATTTGCAATTTCCACCGAAATGTATCATATGAAAGTCCTGAAATCCCCGATGATCAAATACCAGTAGAGAAAAATTTAAAGCGAATCTTTACTGTGTACGACGATTTCTTTAACAACATACGTAGATTTCCTATTCGAAAAAGGACGACAACAACAGCACAGGGTCTATCAGAAACATACAAAGTGACAAAGTTTCGAAGATGTTGTATATTTAGGAAAAAGGAACAATTATTCCCTAAATAAAATCGGGAATGCGGACTACACATCGGTTACTTTTGAAATGCCGTACACTACAATTGTGATATCATCCAATCAATTGTGACATCCAATCAAGGATGTGATATGTAGGTAGTTGGCAATCGCAGCGAACACATGGATGCATCATTCTGATACATTAGGTGTCTGTGTATGAAGATTAGTATACTCTATTCGTAAACGGCAAATAATAACCTCCCGACGGTTATTCCGGATTAAGAGCTCCGTGTCAGCACAATATCCTTGATGCATCGAAGTTTATTTTCTATTGTAATAGAACGATTACTTTGCCACCTTCCTCAAAGAGTGTATTTAATAGGATTAATAAAATCGGTAATAGTTACACGAATGGTGAAAGACAGTCGGCTACATGTGTCTTTAGCAGCGGAATCCGCATGCTCTTACCCGGGATTCCCACATGGTTAGAAATCCAGTAGAAATTCACTTCTATGTTGCGAGGGTTCAAGTCAGCGATTGCATTATGAACTTCGGTGACTGTTTAGACAGTTTAGCATTGCAGACGTTTGTAATACCAGGACACCGAACATATAGTTACCGAAAAGCAACGTTGCACGGAAATGCTTCTAATATTTTTGGACGGAAGAATTACCCCTTCCCCGTATCTAATTTTTAAAAGAAAATATCTACCGATAGGTAAAAAATTCCACCCGATATTGTCGTATAAACACAAGAAAAAGGATGGATGAATAATGAATCGGCAATGGATTGGTAAAAATGCGTCCAGGACGCAGCGTTAACCAGGTGTATTATTACGAAAACCTTCTACTTGTAATGAAACTGTAAAAGAATATCTTTTAATTATATTTTACAAAAAATTGATGAAACTATTTTCAAAATTGTTCGATATTTTATTAAAAAGGTAACTGAAGTATAAAAAGATCCTTTCTCGTAAGTAGAAGATTGTGTTGAATTGCACGAAAACATTTCTCAAACATGGTATCTCTGATATGTTAATTAATTAAATAATACGAATATTAACAATTAAAAACCCACCTTACCAGCACATTGAAATAAACCCAAGACCTTTCGGCTTAATTGAAAGCCATCATCAGGATTTAAAAAAAACATTATATTGGAGTCAAAATCGTAAAAGTATAAGTTAAAATCTAAAACCAGTCATGGCTGTCCAGTCCTAACAGTATACTCAAATATACTGTTAGGACTGGACAGTTGTGACTGGTTTGTTACATTACATTATATTAACGTTATATTTATTTAACATAGTTATTTAACTACTAGATCAATTTCATTGAAATTTAGATATGCTGTAGCATTGTATCTGATCATGTGCATGTGAAAATGTGATGTAGATTGGTTGCGTCATTCTTCAGTTATTCTAAATTTAAGGTCGACCTTAAATTGACCTTTAAAGTCTAACCTCACATTGAGGTTATCTTATGTTAATGTAAGCTCAAATAGAGATTATTTTATTATTAATAAATAAATTAAAAAAATTGAGATTATGTTTTGTTTTGATGTATTATCCATACGCTCTTATGCTGTGAGTCATAGAGGTGAATGAGTTTAAACTTTATGTTTGTGGGTAGGTCTACTCGTTATTTTTAATTATTTCATCAAATTACGGTTATAATAATTTAACTTTCTTATAAACTGAAAATATACTTTAATATTCAATAAAAGAAAAAAACATCTCACTTACTTTTCTCATTTAATTTATATTTTTTTATATTTCTTATGAAAAAAATTATAAAAGATAAAATAACGAAAAGTCTATCTTCTTGCGCAAAACTGCGCAAGAAGTAGGTTTAATCTTCTTCTTTTGAAGAAGTTTATCGTCTGAAGAACGTATATTGTCAGAAGAAGGGATATCGTCTGAATCGTTGAAGAAGGTAATCGTCTTCTTTTGAAGTAGATTTAATTTATTTTTAAACGTTTTATTTCTTATTAGAATACGAATAGGCTTTCAAAAAGTTTCGCCCATACAAAAAAAATGTCTTTAGCGTATTGCGCAAAAGGGAGAAAACCAGCATCCTGATAATTTTTTTGTAATTTTTACATTTTAAAAGTGATTTTAATGCTAAAGATGCAATTTGTTATAAAAACATTTGTATTTTATTTAATTCTTCTTTTACTACCACCAGCAAGATATATCTTTAGTTGAAACTGTGGGTACAGATAAACGCTAGAACTGCAATTTCACGAGACCTTTTTTAATTCATCTACTTCCGGTCACATGTATCATTTCATTTCAATTTAAAATTTTGTCGTGACAATGTCTAATAAATCGGTGAGAGCTGGGAGGCATTCACCGAAATTCGATAACGAATCCGTTACTCGAAGCCGTAACGCGGGCTTCGTGCATATTCGGCCCTCTGTTGATCGGAGTGCGCTCGAACGCGCTCGGAGCTGGCTCGCGCATTCAAACGCTCGGTTACTGTCGCATGTCTTCGTTTCGGTTCGTAACATTCCCGGCTGAGGACACGTGAGCGAAGTTTGACGCGTGTACAGTTGATTGTTTGTTGTCGTGAACTGTTTGAAGTGAATTTGTGCATTATACAGCTGATACAGTTTGGCATAGTCTGTCTTACGAATTGGAGAGACATTTTAAACATCATTATTCAGGTAATAAATAAAACATTATATATCTTGAGGTAAAATATTCAGTGATTTCAATCAAAAAACATCCTTAACCAAGAAATTATTTTCTAAAGTTGTAAATATTATCAAAAATTAATAAACTCTTTAAAAAGAAATATGTACAAAGAGTTCGATTTATTTTTTACGACAATAACCGTTTCAAACACTAAGACCGAGAAGACGTTGTCACGTTCAAATCTCGCCACGCATCGTAGATGCACGCCCCCAATTAGTTTTTTTTTTATAGTAGAATTAATGATGGACTAATGATTCCGTGGAATTAAATCTATTCCAAAACGCTCTTCAAATTATGGGCCATTTTTTATAAAACGTCCAGGGCATTTTCAAAAAAAAAATCTTTTAAACCAGCTGCTATTCGGCAGACAGATAAATAGATGAATAACATGTCAGAATAACAAATTTCTATCACTTGTTATATCTTTTACAGCTGCCCAATTTTTAATTTTCTGAAAATTACCTAAAAAGCTATTTTTTTTTTATGATGCCAATAAAAAGAACAACTAAAAGAAAAACTAAAATCGTTTCTGCGTAAAATAATGTATAAAACAGCAAATGCTGTTTTACCTGATCATGTAATTTTTTGTTTTAAAAATCTCTCATTAAAATTAACTGAAAAACCATATAACCAAATGTAATTTTTGTATTCAAAGCATTTCCATATGAAAAATTAAAAAGAATGGTGAAAAACGTAAAGGAAAAAATACATTCACCAATTCTTAAGTCTTTATTTACTCTTAATAAGATTTTTTTGTTTTTCTCTACATTCTTTTTCTTACCGTGTCAAAATCAAGTAAAAAAAATTTCTGAATGCTTTAAAATTATGGGACCACGTATCAATGGGAGTTTTTTAATTGATTATAATGATTATTAAAATAAGATTTAAGTGTTAGGAAAAAAAATTTAAGAAAAAACTGTTTAAAAATATTGAAAAATAAAGTATAATTTTTGTGATAGTAATGAAAGAAACTGCTTCTTATTTTGGATTCGAGGAATATTATTGTAGTCTATGTAAATAGATAGGGATACGAACCAATTTAAATTTAAATTTTAATTGCCCTTAAAATGACAAAGAAATGTACTTTTTTTTCTTAATAATAAAAATTAAAAGAGTTAGAGCCCAAAAAATACAAAATTTGTCCACCAGGCTGTTCTAGTGGTTAACGCGACAAAGCAATTCAGCTGATTACGAAATCGAGAGTTCTAAGGTTCAAATCCTAGAAAAGGTAGTTATTTTTATACGGATTTAAATACTAGATCGTGTATACCGGTGTTTTTTGGTGGTCGGGTTTCAATTAACCACACTTCTCAGGAGTGGTCGACCTGAAATTGTACAAGACTACACTTCATTCACATTCATATATATCATCCTCTGAAGTAATTCCTTACGGTAGTTCCGGAGGCTAAAACAGAAAAAGAGAGAGAGGCAAAAAATAAACAGAATATTGTATTTTTTTATGAGCAGTTTCCCCATTAATGTAGTTAATTCTAATTATATTCGCATGGAAAGTAAGGATAATAATTTTTCATTTATTTTATAAAATTTCCAATTTTTGCAAATAGAACATAAGTTAATAATGTGGTAGTAATTATTTGATTTTAATTTAGCGTGGTCTAATTTTAATAAAATTGAAATTAAGAAAAGGATTAAAAATTATTATATTTTATTTTGTTATATTTATGCAGTCACTTTTTATGTTGGTTTGATTTATTTATTCTTGGTTTAAACATTTTATTATTTTTTTAATTTTATTTAAGTTAACATAGATCATTTATAATAATTTATAGCGATAGGTAGGGAGCGCTCTAGCCGGCCTCCGTGGCGGAGTGGTAGCCTCTCGGCCTTTCATCTGGAGGTCCCGGGTTCGAATCCCGGTCAGG
>JAAAKQ030097643.1:0-56442 GCA_010016005.3 Zanna intricata
TTATTTATAAATACAATTAATTCTAAACAATATAAATAATTACTTTAATTACAAAACTAAACTTTATCAACACCAATTGCCAAATAAAAATTCATTCTTTAGTACAAATAACAATTCAAACAAAAATAAAACTTTACAGTTTCTAGTAGAATCTCGTACTTTCTAAAAGGTTCGAAATCTTATTACATAAAACAAAGACCGACTTATTTAAATACTATTAACATACAAATGTAATAATATTAACAAAATATTATTAAATATAGAAATGAAATATTATTAACAAAATACCATTATTAAATATTGTTAACATAACAATTTAACAATGTTTATCATTTTATAAATTTATTTTTTGGATTTCAGTATATATGGGGAGTTATAATAATTTTTATAAAAACCTTCTACTACAACAATGTTTGTATAGAAGGGTATGCAGCGTCCCAAATACAGGAGAATTCCATTTTCCAGTTAGGCAGAACTCTTCCTTAATGTTTTTCCTCAATTGCGAAGGATTTTTTTAACGAAACATTTCCTCAGCAATAGTTTGGGCAAGAAGCGTGGATTGGCAGGGCCTCATGGTCGCAAGATCTTACACCCCATGGAATTCTAATTTTGCGGTTATGTAAAAACACAGGTATATTCTGTTTAAGTTAGAAATCTGAACCATGTAAAAGAAAGGATCACTGTAGATATTTATTTTATCACGTCGGATGTTCTCCATGTATGACAAAAGACTGAAAATCATCTTGACATCTGTAGGGCATCAAAATCTACTGAACCGGTAAGAAGGTTAGAGTGTTTCTCTTTCATTTAACGTATAGTTTATCTCTCTACAATGCTTTGTTCCAAAGCTAAGCGTATAACTACTTAAAATTCCAATATTATTTTATGAACCCACAATTATAATTTTATATGATTGTAATTAATAACATAATGCAATAATAATCTATTTATTTATGTAATAACGACAGGCTTACGCCCTCTTATTGCAATTATTATATGAATGATAAATTAGTTTTGTGAATTGAGAAAAATGCCATTCCTGACCAGAATTCCGGAAGAAAGGATGAGACGCTATCACTCTGTCATGCAGATCAGCAATAATAATTATAATTTATATTTATTATTATTATACAAAACAAGAAATATGTACTGAAATACAAATAATTTTTAAAAAAGGAAAGAAAATTGATTATTTCAGAAAATTATCAAACATTTATATAATTTCATTAAAGAAAAAAATTTAATCTAAAAATATGTATTATCTTAATAATAATGTCATAATTTTATTATTATTATTAATATTTTTAAATTATTATTATTAGGGAAATATTTCTATTAACCAGAATTATAAGTTAATAACCCTTTTATGTTACCCTACAAGTTATGAATAATCATTAAATACTTAATATTACTTGTACTTATAATAATGTACTATGTCTTATTGTACTTTGGCCTCGAATCCGTAGCCTCTATTTATTCAAAAGCAATATCTTCCACCTTCTCAGATTACCTTAAGCTCAAATTTTGACTTCAAAGTTGTTGACACTGATAATTAGCTACTCACTTACACTCTGGATGTAATTTTTGATACAAATGAAAATTTTTTATTAATTTTTTGTTATATTTTCTTCATCCTCAAGAGGAATTTCGGCAGCCTCATCATATTTTATTATCCTAAAAACAATAAAGGGCTGTTTGAAAGATAACGGAAATATTATTTATCATTTATTATAATTTTTTTTCAGAATTCCATGGATAGTAAATATTTTAAAACATACAAAAATCCATCATTCAAGGACCTAAAAATGACTTAACTAATTTAACTTCCATTTAATTTTTAAAAACGATTTAAATATATTCTCTATTCAAAATGCATTTGTTTATAATGTATTGAAATTAAAAGTGTTTTAGTTAAAATATTTTTCCTCTTTTAATCTCTTTGTTCAATTACGTTCGAAATCGAGTAATCAGGATAATCGGTGTCTTGCTGTATTTATAAATGAATGGAATAGATGAATGGAAAAAATAAATGAAAAGAATAAATTATTCATTTATTTTGTAACAAGAGACTTTAAACTAATGTTTTTCTTGTAATTGTTTAAAAATACTGAATAGATCCTTTTCATCAAATATTTATTAAGGATTATTTTCTAGTTTTAAATGGATATCTTGAAAAATTCAGTGTGTAAGAATAATTATAAATTTTGTTCTGTAGAGTTTCTTATACTTATTTTCTATTACTTAACATTTTAAAACATTTACTTTCCGTAAATACTATCTTATTAAAATAATTACTAATCAAAAAATTGTTTACTTTGTCAAATTATATTGCAGTCTATATGATTATTATAGACTTTTTTCGAAATACCGCTTGATCTTAAATTATATTATTAGTAGTTTGTGTATTTTAAAGTGTGCCTGGATTACAAAAAAGATCGTCTATATATCTAACAACTACCGATTTATAGTAATATCGAAATTTATTATTTACAAGATCAAACAATAAAATTCACTCCACGTTTTCTAATGTAATACTTTTCTGTGGAAAAGAACAGCGCTATTCTACTTCCATCCCATCGATTTCCTAATTGTAAAAACTACAATGTAGCTTGCATTTTAGCTCGACTAGTTCTACTCCTCACTTAACCAATGATTGAATATTGTATGTATTACTCATCCTACAATTATTTTATTTTTTCATTCTAGATATATTTCTAGATAAAGATTTTAATCATATTTTGAGTAATGTATTGTGACAAAAGGAATTTTGAAATGAATAATTAGAATATTGAGAATTTAAAAAAATTTATTTGTATGTTGTCACATCCAAAAATATTTTATTTATTTTAGAAGTAAAGATAAAATAACTATAAATATTTATGACTTTCCTTAATTGTTACAATGCTCAGCTAAATCATTTCATCTTTGTCTTCACCAAAATTAACCACGTCAGAATTATTCTCATCTTAATAATCGTCATTTACTGTAAATGAATCAATAAACTCTACAAAGTATTCACTTTTAGAATTTTTACTTTTTTCCAAAAACTCTTTGCAAATATTTGTTTTTTGTACTTTGCAAAGGAATTAATTCTTTCTTGAAATGTATTTATTATGTCGATCATATATCCGCTTACTACTAAAATTTATTGCAACTAAAATTTTCAAAATACTATTAAGTAATTTACAAATTCGTATATGTAGAGTTGATATAAATCAGCTCCATGGGGTTTAATTCAGGATGCTTTATTTGTTTACAAATATTAAATATTTTTCAACTACTGAGATATGATGTATTATTAAAGATAGCTTCAGCCATAGCTGGAAATTCAGAATTGGTTTTAACCCATTTCATAAAATTCTTTAGATTCATTTCTACGTCAGCAGTCATTACTAATAGTGAGTATGTCAGTACTCACTATTTGAATTGCTTTCAAATTAACAATACTGCTTTCATTTGTAACAAATCTGATGTTTTTCGTACGCTAATGATGACTGTTTATATGCCACTATTATTTTACATTTAAATTCCTCTTAATAACTCTCAATCAACCTTTTTCCTTTAGATTAGAAAGTAACATATCAACCTTACTATAATATAATAATCGGTCTATCCTACTTCTTGTATTCAGTAATTTGTTAAAAGCATTCAATTTACTTTTTCTTACTTCTAATTTTTCAACTAACATTATCTAATTTTTGTTATCCTCTTCCACCTGATCCTACCGAACGCAATAGTCATAAGATTAGTTACACTATCAGAATAATTAATACTTACCTTTAACCTATCTGAGTCATGGAATGTTTGAGATTTCTCAGATAAATACAAATTATTTTAAGTTCCTACAACATATATATCATCGAACTTATGTAAATTATTTACTGATGTAATTATTTTTTTTTTAAAGTTTGAAAAAATATTCATCTTCAGAAAAATGGTACATATACATTCATTATGTATATGTAGCAGTCCTGAGTGAAGAACTACCATAGATAGGCATTAGATATTTTTTCTAAACACGTATTCACCGGAATTATTTATTTATTAGCTATTTATTTCCTTAAGATGCATATCCATCACAAGAAGTTTCATAATACTAACTAAAAAAAATATTAATACAGCGACGGCATTTGACAAAAATATTTCTCACCGCTAATATCGCTCACTGCTGCTGAAAAAGGTGGAGAAGATAAGCAGTGGTGGGAATTATCTGGTGCATTCATTCTTGATGTGATGACCTGAGTCATCCGTTCATTCTTGGTGGGATGACTAAGATCATCCCACCAAGAATGGAGGGAAAGATGGCGAAGTCGAGGGTGGAACGATAGCGAATAAGAGTGCGTTCACTATTGAAGAGGGTTTATTAGCTTGTTTGGGGGTCCACGAACATCCAAACACTGGTAAATCATTGAAGAAACTTATTATTAATTCTGGGAAATCGTCACCATCACGGCAAACGTTACTGAGATTGGAAAAAAAAAGCTTTTGCAACGGGAAATGTTTCTTGATGCACCACGCAGTGGGAGGCCGAGCACTCGAGCTGAGTAGTTTGCTGCTGAGGAGGCATAAATTGAACAATGACCGATGAAATCAATGCGAAAAATTTCTGCAGTATTAGACATTCCAACACCGACAATGTGAGATCATATGTAAAAAGACTTGAGAGTTAAATATTTTCACCCAACCATAGTTAATGAGTTGAGTGACAGTGACCTTGATCGACGAATTTATGCAAGTCATGAGTAATTGCTTAAACACTTTACGAGAGTAAACGATAATAAACATCATTTTCTCAGATAAGTGTGCGATTTATAGAAGTTCTCATAACCAACTTGTTTTTTCTGGGCGAAAGACAAACCTCACTTTTTTAAGAAAATCGGATACCAGCTATCTCATCTTATGATATGACAACTAAACATATCCTTGGTCCTTATTTTTTTGATGACGCATTCAACCAACACACTTATCTCAGTATCAGATTCAGTATCTGACTCGGATAGCAAAAGGGATCGCTGACTTAACCTTTTTGGAATTAACATTTTATTCGGATTATATATAACATTTGCATATATTCTCTTGCTAAATCCTTTTAAATAAATTCCAATTACAATAATATTTTATCAATATTTGATAAATTCAAAAAATGTTAAAAAAAAATAACCTAAAATAAGGCAACAACACCGGTTTACATCAGTTATGTTACACAGACAATTTTGGTCTATTCTTAACTAGTTTTTACGCTGAATCTAGATATGACCTGAAAATTCATCATAAGGGATGAATTTCTTTTTAATTGTCTTTAAAATTCTCTAGAAAACACTGTTTAAAGGATTTATTTCCTCCATTTAAGTAATAAAGTTAATATTAAAGTATGAAAGTCTAAAGATATTCTTAAATAAATCGTGATTTTTAATGATTCAGAGTAGAATAATTTGGAGAAGAGATATGTCTGACTATAATAATAATGGTATGTATAGTAATAATTTGGTATATAATGATATGATATTACATTAAAGAATGGCATTAATCAATGACAAAAATCGCATCATTGGTTTTGAGGCCAATTGTTTACTATGACTCTTTCCTTTTAAGAAAAATAAATTTATCACAGTAATAAGATTTCATTAATACCTTTTATTAATGACATCATGATTGATATAGTCGTTCAGTCATTATTTTTACTGTGGAATAACCCAGATCAAAGAATCAGTTTCGTTCTGCTTTGAATTGTTCCTTTTTTTTATTACTATTTTTCTGATTCAGACTTGTAGTGTTTTTGTTGTGCTTTATACATTATGTTTCTATGATTTGTTAGTAATTTATATAAAAATATATTGTAGTTGTATAAATTATCCTAACAATTTCTGCTATGTGTACATTCAATTAACGCTTAAAAATAAAAAAAAAAAGCAATCTCCTTGGGTTAAGAATCATATTAAATCTATTGGGGGTGTAAAATAGACCAGGATAAGACTTGTTTTTTCATATCTGTTGTAATTCTTGTATAACTTTACTAGACTGTTGACTAAGTGCGAAGCCGTAACGTATTGTAGTTCCTATAGTATGAAAATCAAAGGCTTCGTAAGTAAATTCAAGAAATCTGTTGTACATTGTAGTTTTCTTCAGAAGTAAGACCTATTCCACACATAAAAGTGTTACCTTTTCCAATTCCGTAAGAAAATGTGATTTAAAAAAAATGTTGACGATGAAATATGCTATGATAATTTAGGAAGTAATGAAGATGAATAGGATCTAGATTTCCAACGTAAGAGCCTAACTTCGTAAAATTATTGAAGCAGAACTTAATGATCTAGTTAAGGATCTTAGATTGTCTAAAATGAAGTCAAACTTACTGCTTCAAGGTAAGAAAACTGGAACCTACTCGAAAGTAGTACTAAAATATGTTTTTCACGTGTTAGTCAGAAAAAAATTTCAGCATTTGTTTTCTTTACAAAGTAATGTAATGTACTGCAAATGATGTAAATTCTTTACGTTTACTAGGACAGCATCACAATCCTACGGAATGGAGATTATTTATAGATTGTTTAATGAGTTTTTAAAGCTTCACATTGGAAATGAGAAACCATCAATTTTTGCTTACGCAGAACAAAAGAATGAGATGTATGATGATATGAAATTTTTAGTAGCAATGATACTGTATGTAAAATATTCTTGAAACATGTCCAGATTTTAATTAAATCACATCTAATTAAATGCATTTAACAAAAGACCATTATTTTTTCTTATTTATCTAACATGAAATCTGAAACATAAAAAAATCGATTACAAATACTGGATAGTAAAATATGTAATGAAAGTTAATTACATTATAATTTATCCAAAGTAGTATTAAATTTATGCCTAATTTCGTCATAGTTTAGTTCCATCCACGAATATTCTCATCCAACAACAGCTAAGGTATGACGAAATCTATTTGCCCAGTTCTGTTATTGGGAATTTCTCAGTCATTAAAATAATTCCAAAATGAAATCTGCATTTTCAATTTTATTCTTGGAAAGTTCTTTAATACAATATTCTTTCAACGTGTATTCACTAACTAGCCAAATAATTCTGGTTATAAAATAACTTACTCTTAGATTAAGTCGGTACAAAGCTTTCCATTATACTATTCTAAACAGTAAAAACTATGCAACTTACAAAACTTAAAAATCCAACAAATAATAATTTAGTATATTATAATGCAATTAAGGAGCATAAAATTATAACACAACAATAAAGAATATAGAGTTATATTGAGGCAACATTAAACGTTTTAATATCAAAATTTAATTAAAAACTGTTTAATTATAAGGAAAAACTCTAGACTAGGATTATACTGTACACATAAATCTATAGGTTAACAAGAAACCGGTAATAGTAAAAAGTTATATCAGTGTTTCTCAATCTGCCGTGAGAATGTCCGACATGATGGACGAATGACAAAGAGCAGTATAGAGGCATCGATTCTGATTTTGTCAATGCAGTGGATTTGTATAGCCAAATATTACTTATTAATTACTTATTAATTACTTATTCTTGGTAATTTTTAACGTTTGTAATTAAGGTCGTTGTGTGCTTTAGGCCACATATTAAGGTATCCTAGGATAGTCGCTTTGATATTGTAGGGACAGGTAGGTGGAAAAAATTGTGCAGGCAGGCAACGTTTGGAATATGTAAAACAAATTGTTAGGGATCTAGGATGTTGGTGGTATACCGAAATGAAACGATTGGCACTAGTAAGGAATTTTAGAGATCTACATCAAACCAGTCTGAAGACAATAAAAAAAAAACAATAGTTGTCCAAAAAACCCTACACAAAATTAGATAAAAGAAAAAGTAATCAAGAATTGAAATTTATAAATGCACACACACACACACACACACACACACACACACACACACACACACACCTCATACAGGCTTGTGTAATTAATAATAATAAATATTATTTCATATACAATGATTTGTCGTTTACAACTATTCTGTTATTTTACGGAAGTCCTTAGTACAATTATCAGTATAATTATAAATAAAATCTTACCATTAAGTAAATTATGTAAGTTAAATTATATAAAATATCGTTGTCGAATTATTGTTTTGAAAAGAAAAAATTTAACTTTTGAGACTTCAATTGTACTTAAAAAATAAGATTTCCTTCGAGTTTGAAATCAATCACAGTTAAGACTAAATTTAATAAACGAGAATTTTATCTTAAAAGCCCTCTATTTATAATTACGTTTCAAACTTCAACAGACATTCTTCATTTACAGGTATAAGATAAGTATCATAGCAGAAAATAAATACATGTAAATCAGTAAAGAAAACAAAGTTTATTTCTAAGAAATACAAGATAATAAGATCTTATATTTTTAACAGGTAACGCATTTTAACTTTGAACGTCTGAATATTCAATATTTTAACATCTGCATTATTATTTCTTTTTGTTTATTAAATTTATTTTATTTAAAAACAAAAATATTTATACGTACGTGTGACACTGGAAACTGGTTCTCCGTAGATTGCTATCTGTGATGTCAAGTTGATTGTTCATATCCTTTTGTCTACAGATAACACCGGCTTCTACAATTATATCTCCCTACATCTCTTGAGGGTATGTCGTAAGCAGGAGTTGACAGTTCAAACGTAACATGAGTTCGGTAATTGTGTTTAAACAGAAATAAATATCTACTATTCTTTTCCAAGAGACATATTTTGTTTCTCTTTACTAATCTCTGAACCTTTTACAGCGAAATACGTACAATGCATTTACATTTTTGGAAACGTTTTGTTCCCAAAATTAATTGACATTTTAAATGTAATTATTAAATTATAAAAAAGTAGATATCAATTGGTAGCTAAAAAACGTTTATCATTAAATTTTTTTTTCAAGTTTAATATCAGTTTAGTTAATTCGTTTGAATTTACTTTTTCTTAATATTTGGAAATATGTATTATTTTTCCAATTCATATTATCAACTATTCACAACAAATAAGATAAGCTTAGTATACTGATCGATTGTATTTGATATATTCTGAATTCCTACAATAACTAATTATTATTTAAAAAAATGAAAATTGATTGGTAAGATTTAAATATTTAATTGGCTATCGTTTAATTACAGTTAAATATGAGAGACGACAATTAAAGAGAAACAGAATTATTGCCAATTATATCTAATCTCTGATAATATATTTACTAAGCTAATATCCGTGTAATATTAAGACTTAATTTTACATTAATTTCCATTAAACAGAAGATTCAATTTGAGCTTTTGAATATCTCTAATTTATTTCTTTAAAACTTTGTGTAGAACTGTAGAACATGTTGAAATATTTTGTATGTTTGTTTTTAAAAAATAATTCATTTTTAATTTCCTGTTTTAAAAATTATTTTGGATTACTGATTAACATTTATGTTTTTTTGTAAAAGAAAACTTGTCAAATAAACAAATATATTTTAAGGGTTTCATGAGGCTAATATCACTTCTACGGAATATTAGATTAAAATATTAGCTTCGACTTAAAACTACTCTTTGGTATACTAACAACTTTTTTCCTTTATTTTCTTCGGATGTAGTCTTCTTAGAAAAAAGAGCGAATATTAGTACGACATAAAATAAAAGTATCTTAAGTAGTCTTTAGAATATTCAGTTGAGTGTAACTGCTTTCTTACTATTCAAGCATGTTTAGTAGTTTGATTGATTTTATATTCCCTTTTTTTAATTTTCTATGTCATTTGTTGAATATAACAAGTTTTTTGGAAATCAGTTGTTTATGAATGGTGTATCCCACAGCGACATGGAGAAAAGAAGGTTGATTGTGCATTTTGCATTAATGTAAATGTTTTGCAGCAATCCTGAATCAAGATTTAGGATCATTGATTCAGTAATCAAATATAATTTTTTGATACAGAGAAGCAGAAATGATGTTTAGTAATCAAAAGTGAACTAATGAAAGTCTGCACGAATCGTCCGGATAATTACAGAAGTAAGGGTTAAAATTGGTATAATTGGAAGTAGGGTTATGAATACTACGAGCTAAATTTGGGGAGAAACATTTTCTTACGAGAGTAAACAATTCATTGAAAATAGCAGTGGCAATTAGCTTTGAAGCAATTTGAGTGTTATCATGGAAAATTTACAAAATGGTAAAGAACAAAATTCATTGAACTGTTGAAGATATTTCAATTGACCAGAGTCCCTTTCGTGTTATCCCAAAATTCATGAATAAGCACTAAACGTTGCAGATCATATTTTTACAATGATTACCTTCCACTATAAAGTAGGCAATTTAAATTTATTTTTTCATATTTATCCTCTTCTTTAATCATCATTACGAAGTTCCAGCCTAGGATTAATAGTGGAATAGGCTCGCACAATCCTTCTGAGCCTCTTTTTTTGGAAGCTATGCCTTTAAAATATAAAATATTGGTTTCATGGTGTATCTAGAGATATTAATACGTAGCTGAAATGTAATGCACACACGGAAACGTAACAGGGGAACAAAATTTTGCACAAAGCTGCAGTTGCTGCCATCTTGTAGCTTCATTTTTCTATTATTGATATTTTAAAACTAGCTAATTCACGCACTTTCATTTTCTGTCAGTTGCCATTGTTATGGTGTCAGGTACGCCTGCTAAATGAACGTTTCTAAAATAATAGGCATTTAACTTTTAACAGCAGAAAAAGTGACTCCAGTGAAATTCATCATCATTTAAAAGCAGTTTATGATAAAGAAAATTCTGACCCAAATACTTGAGTATTTCTAAGTTAAAACGCAGGTAAAAGGAATATTCAGGATCAACTTCGCTGTTATAAAGTAGTTTCTGTGATTGATAGAAAGCACCATTAGAAGGTAGATGAATAGATACAAAATGACCACAGTATCACATAATAATGCTGATAGGCAAATCATCCAGATAGGCATATCAAAAACTGAGTAGGACGTACTCTTGGATCTCGGATACCGAAAAATCTGTTCGAGTTTGGTACCACACAAACTCACTAAAAAAAATAAACAACAGAATGAAAGAAATGTAGTGAATAGCTTCTGAATTTTGTCCTGACAAGGAAAATTATTTTCTGTTCAGCACTGTGACAGGAGATAAAACTTGATACATTATTAAGACTCAGAAGAAAAAATTTCAGAACATAGAATAAAGGTATTGTGGTGCAATGCAATCAAAAAGATTCAAAACACAATCTTCTGCAAAAAATAAGTCTTGACAGCGTTCTAGATTACAAAGGCACTTGTTGGTGAACGATTACCTGGTCGACTTTAGATTCTGTGCGATACAGATTCTGTTGAATCATCTGAAGAGATTTGTTGTCTTATTCGATAATTTACAGAGCTGATAATTCTGCAACACGATAATGCTGGACCACATACATCGCGTGTAACCACCGATACTTTTCTGAAGCTGAAATTTAAAAATACTGCGCAAATTTTACACTCATTAGATTTAGTTCTATGTGATTTTTACTTCTTTCCGCAATTAAAGAGGATATCGTTTCACCACTGTTGAAGAACTAAGTGACTGAGTGAGGTCATGGATCAAGGAAAGCCCGTCAGTATTTTTTACTGAAGGAATGAGAAAACTGGATCATACTTTTTTTTCTTTTTCTTTTTTTTCTTTCCCCCTCTCGGATCGGCCCCGCAGTTAAGCATTTTCACAATCCGAGAGGGAGCTACATGGGAAAGGAACACAGGTATGGTAAGTTTCACATAATCGCTTTATTGATACAACAGTTGGGGGTTATGGTTTTCTGGGACTTAAATTTCTTTATTTTTGTTCAGTTACCAAGGATCCAGTCCGGGAGAAGGAGTCCACGACCGTTCCTCGGGAACGACACACCTAGGCATGTCGCCCCTCCCGGCCGAGGCTGTCCGCCCCCGTCCCAGCATCCTTAGAAACCTCGTATTCGGTCTTCTTCTTCCTTTTCATGGATTATTCTTCTCGCTAAATATTCCACCTTCTTCCAGTAGTCTCGGGATGTCATCATATAAGGAATTAAATTTTCTGGAGTAATTTCCTGATTCATGTCCACTTTTTCCCTCAATGTGTTCCACTTTCTACAGTGAAAGAAAGTATGCTCCTCTGAGTCCACTTCTCCACAAAAATCGCAGTTCGGGTCCTCTCTTCGACCAATGGCGTTCAAATACTTCTTGAAGCAGCCATGCTCCGTAAGTATCTGCGTCAGATGGTAACCTAAGTGACCATGTCCTCTACTGACCCATGTCTCCACCTCTGGTATCAGCCTTTTGGTCCAAACTGACCCTGCGTACTGTTCCCATCTTTGCTGCCATTTCTGTAAAATTATGTGTCTGGCCTCTACTTTAGACAGACCATCAAATCATAGTTTTCTTTCCTCTATTAAGAGGCCAATCGGCGGAACTCCCGCTAGCACGCATACAGCCTCGTAACCTGTGGTTCTGTATGCGTGTACTACTTTTAATAGCGTACGTCTGTGAACAGCTTGTAGCCGCTGCACATTCCTTTTGATTTTGATAGCTTTAATCCAAACCGGAGACGCGTACAACATCATAGAGGTAATTGTCGCCATTATTGCTCGCCTTCTGGGTTCCTGCGGAGCCTTGACAGAACACATGATTTTACTCAGGTTTTTTACATTTACATCTGCCCTAGCACAGATTTCTTGAATATATCTGGAGAACCTTCCTCCTTCTTCCAAAGTTACTCCTAAGTACTTAGCTGTCGTTACTCTGCTAATTTGAGAACCACCTACGCGCAGTTTCAAATCGCCGATTTTCCTTCTTCCAGTTATTGTCGGTACTTTGCACTTGTCGGGTGCTAACTTCAAACCGTTATCTACGCACCAGGTATGTATAATATTTAGCGCTGCATTGCCGCGTTGCGAAATTTCTGTCTCAGTTTTACCTTCAATCATGACTACTAAGTCATCCGCATATGCTACTACATTTACTCCTTCTGGATATCCCAATCTAAGCACCCCGTCAAATACAATCAGCCAAATCAACGGGCCTAATACCGATCCCTGCGGGATACCTCCATAAATTTGCCATTTGAATTTCTCCTCTATAGTCTCTATTGTTAACCACCTGTCATTAAAGTATAGATACATTTGTTGTAACAGGTAGTTACTAATTCCACGTTGTTGCAGTTTCGTAAATGCAATGTCCCAGGGGACAGAGCCAAACGCGTTCTGTATATCAAGGAACACCAACGCTGGGATCTTCCGAACGGCTATATCCCCGTTTCTCACCGTATTAACCCATTCCATCACTTTATTTATGGCAGTGATCGTTGACACGCCTCTCTTAAACCCAAATTGGTTTGGGTGAATCCCTCCTTGATTTCCTAATTCTTCTGTTAGACGCATTGCAATTACCTTCTCATAAGCTTTTGCGAAGCAATTTAACAAACAAATTGGTCTGACTTTGAATGTTAAAGGAGGCCTGAAGATAGGACATCCTTTAACAGGGTCACCCGGAAACTGAAACAATCTATTAAAAACGTCATTCAGAAATAACCTTGAGAATCTATCTCCTTGAGAGTAGTATGTTGTAGATATGGTTACTCTTTATGGAAAGCCACAAAGAGCTTTCAACTTCCTTAACCCTCTTTTTTACCTTTAAAGGCTTCGAAAGTATTGTGGCTCGGAGTGATGGGGTAAAAGCTGAACTATTTTCTACTTCCTTGGAACAGGTTTTTTAACTTCTTGTTATGCTGAGTTCTCATAAAGAGAAAATCTTAGAATTCTTGAACAACCCGAATTCAATGAGTCTACCCGTTGTTTCATTTTCTTCAGCAGTTTCTACAAGAGGTCAGGAAGGGAAAAAACTGATAGAAGGCTCCTCCCTGGCTTTAAATTGATCACTAATAAGATGCTACTTATACTTCTAACCAAAGCCATCCATTACATAACGCGCCTGTTTGATGGTATCCTCCAGACGACGTTCTTCTTTACCGAGTGGACAGTTTCACAAATAATTATGGTATCGGGTATAATTATGGAAATCGGGCAAACCTATTTGTAATGTATCCTTCTATAGGCCAATATACCTGCTGCCTACAATTAAGTATTGCTCAACCTAGGGGAGTGTCTCTGCCTCTAATGGGGACTCATCGCCCACCAGCACGGCCCCACCGGGTCTGGATTTTAATATGCCATTTGCCTCTAAACCCAGGAGATGGAGAGGATGAATCCGGCTATGCCGTCCCCAACATCTGTTCCCGTAGGCCGGATCTCGGTTTTTTATCTCTTTAATAAACCTCACTGCCCACTCAAATGGGGGACGTCCATACGAATATGAACGCCCCACACCGGTTCGGGTCTATTTTTACTGATAGTCTCTTCTCCGGCAATCACTCGCCTTAGTTCGTAATACTGTCATAGCAAAGCGGTAAAACAAAAGCCAATTACTTCTTTCTTGCAGTAAAAAGCCAAACAAAATTTCTGCTAGAAGCCTAACAAGGTTTGCTCTTCTTCGTTCTTCGTCCCACTCTTGGCAAACAAACAGTGTGTGTTCGACACTATCTTCCTGAAAGCAGAACTTGCATGTGGTAGGGTCTCGTTTTCCAATCCTGTGCAAATAGTTCTCGAATTCAACATGTCCACACAGCATCTGTGTGGTATGATAGTTGACACCACCATGCGATCGATCGCACCATGATCCAGAACATTATTTAATATTTTGGTGCAGGCTGCTTTATTGCCTGTAGCTCACTTCTATTTCCTATGTACGATAGCTCGGCTTCTTCTCTATTTCTTCCCCAATAAGCGTTCCTCAATTAGCAGGTCTATGGGCGGGCTGTAGCCAGATATTACACAGACCGCTTCGTAGGAAATTGTTTGGTAAGCTGAAACCACGCCCAAAAGAGATCTCCTGTGAATACTTATGAGCCTCACTAAGTTTCGTCTTCTGGTGACCGCGGGACACCAGATAGGGACAGCATAAAACATAGTGGCAGCGACTGCAGACATATTCAGACGCCGCTTACACGATCAGAGGGCTACACGCGAAGACATTATTGGGGGGGGTCAGCATTCTCAGCGTCTTATCTGCCTTGTTGCAACATGCTGTAACATGATCAAAAAACCGGAGCCCCCGGTACAAGGTAACTCCCAAGTATTTAACTGTGTGCCCGGTCTGCAGCTGGTGACCGCCAATTCTTAGGTCTAAAGGAGCTAATCTGCGACGTACTGTCATTGTGATACACTCGCATTTATCTGACGCCAATTCAAATCCCTGAGTCGCCATCCAGTCTCGGATTATTCTGAGAGCATCATTCCCTCGCTTCTGAACCTCTTCCTCTTTTCTGCCCTCCACCAACAATACTAGGTCATCTGCGTAGGCCACCGTTTCGACCCCCTCCGGAAGCTCCAGGTTAAGCACGCCATCGTACACAATGTTCCACAACAGGGGGCCGAGAACGCAGCCCTGAGGAACACCACAACTAGCTTGAAAATTTATACTGTTCTTTTCCTATCTGTTTGCAACCATCTGTTATGTAGGAAGGACTGAACTTGGCTTCTGAGATATGGGCTGATGCCCTTGTTTAAGAGAGAGGCCATAATCGCGCCCCACCGCACCGACCCGAATGCATTCTTTATGTCTAACAGGATCAACAACGGCAAACCTCTTGTTCGCCATGTCCCCCACCTGACCCCTTCTGCCCACGTAACTACTTTTGAAACAGCCTGCAATGTAGACCGTCCGTGCCTAAACCCGAATTGATTCTGGTGAATGTCATTTCCAGATCTCAGCTCATCCAGGATTCTTTTGACGATTAATCGCACTACTGTCTTACCGATATTATTAATCAGACATATTGTTTGCTCAATAATGGATGTGGCTATTCATTGCTCAATAATAAAGGATGTGGCCTATTGTAAAGAAATGTCACGTTATACCAGACACCAGTTCTGTTTCCGTAGTGGGCACTCCATTACTGAGCAAACGCATAGATTTGAAATCGTCTTCAGCAGGAACTTAGACGTGATACTATTCGATAATTTTCTTAGATATCTTTTTACAAATTCTGGCTGCCTGGGCCTTCACACAAGTTAAAAAAGAACCTTCCTCCAACGTATTACCTTGTTCTTCATATCTAATTGGATAGGCGTTTTTCCTAGGCAAAATGTAATCAAGCATTATTTTCGTTCTTTTGCACTAACTCCGGGCTTCCGCAGTTCAGTTTTGGTACCTATGTTATACTGTATCTTTACCACCAACCTACCGTTTGAGAATGGAGTTACTGTCTCTTCTTTTACCAATAACACGGCTGTTTTGGCTGTTGATAACAACCCAACTGTGACATCAACTAATCTACAACTACCAATCTATGAAGAGAGGAGACTGAACACGGGTCCATTTAGATAGCATTTTAATTCCGCATAGCATAGCATTTTAAATTCTGAGAGTGTAAAGTACCTGGGTCTTCACCTGGATCGTCATTTGACGAAAAAAGAATTAGATGAGTGAGAAGAAAAAGCAACTTAAGATGAAATTCAAGGAAACGTATTGATTGCTGACCAGAAGTTCTAAGTTATCCTAGTATAATAAGCTGCTTTAATACCAATTTTTTTTTTGTGACCCCCCAAAATTTCCCTCTTCTCCTTTTTCGGTCTAGTATCCTTTTTTTCTTCAGGCCATACATTTCCCGATCCTCCTCCCAAAATTTCCTCCCTCTGACACCCCCTAAGATGGTCGAGTCACAGCTTAATTTATTCGGAACCGGGTGAAAAAGAAGCTAAGCATCATGCAATGTAGAAGATCACTTCCTGAAAACGACAGAGAAGGTTTGAACACCCAGGATACGACAGATCACACGGAGAAAAAGCCACCTGCATCTAAAGGAACAAAAAGACTGTGCGCTGCGTCGTCTGAAGAGGAGGATACAGTCGCGAGCAGCCTGAAGGAGTTGACAAATCAGCTGTCGTTTGCGCTGCTAACCCTGAAGCAGAATCATGGACAGGGCCTCTCCAAATACATTCACCATCATGAGAAGGAGCTTACGGCTATCTGAAAATGGTTAAAATATCTGATTTTAATCCTTTACAGATAGTCGTATTTCGGAGGTAAAGGGCCCTCCCTTTACCTCCGAAATTAATAAAATACCGGAGAGGCCGAAAGGAAACAGACGGGCATATTGGTGGTCCACTGCTATAGCCGAAATAAGACGCGAGCTTCAACGTTTGAGGAGGGTCAAACAGAGGCTACGCCGCCAAGGCAGCGAGAGTTTTTTCGAGGCCGAGAGAAAGTATCTGAACATGAGGAAAAAGCTCAATTATGAAATTAAAAAAGCTAAACACACGAAGTGGTCTGACTTATGTAAACAACTGGATAGTGACCCGTGGGGACGAGCGTACCAGATTGTTAGGAAGAGGTTTGGCAGAAGATTTCCCGTCCTATCGGAAGAACATATTAAGTTACAGATTGCTCGTTTATTTTCGATCTGTAATGGAAACGAGTTGGAACCAATAGAGAGTGCGACTAGGAGATATACACCAAAAGAAATTAAAATCGCAGTTTCTAGACTAGCGGAAAATAAAAGCCCGGGTCCTGATGGGGTCCCTGCTCTGATTCTTAAGGGTCTATTTAGGCTATCACCATGGGCAATCATGGACGCGATTAATACCAGTGTTATGAGAGAGGAATTCCCTGAGTGTTGGAAGGATTCGCGCGCCGTGTTCCTTCCAAAGACCAAAGTAGTAGGCTTAGTTGCAGAATTTAGACTCATTTGTCTGATTAACAACATCGGAAAGGCCGTAGAGAGACTAGTTGCTGCTAGATTATCGGAAGAATTAAGATTGGGCCAGGATATTCATCCAAATCAGTTTGGCTTCAGGCAGGGTCGCTCAACCATAGACGCCATGTTGAAGGTTGTTACTTGGGCAGTGAGAGTCAGACAGGGAACATGGCGCACGAAGGAATTGCCATTCCTGATTTTGCTGGATGTCAGGAACGCTTTCGGTTCCGTGGCTTGGAGTGCTATAATGACTGCATTACAGATCAAAGGCATTAGCCCTTATTTGAGGAGACAGGTCAGGGCTTTTTTACTGAACAGGAGGATCATGGCCGACTCTGAAGGAGAAAGATTTATATTCCAGGCCTCTAGTGGTGTTCCGCAGGGTTCCGTTCTCGGCCCCCTGTTATGGAACATTGTTTACGACGAGGTTCTCAACTTGAGGCTGCCGGAAGGGGTCGAGACGGTCGCATATGTGGATGATTTAGCAGTTCTGGTTGAGGGGGAGAAAGAAGTTGAAGTCCAGGACAGAGGCCTGGACTTCAGGCCTCTGTCAAAATCCAGGTCAAAAAAATTCAGGTCAAAATCCAGGAATGGATGACGGAACAGGGGATGGAATTGGCTCCAGCCAAGTGTGAGTATATTACCCTGACTGAGCGTAGAAGAATCTCTCAGATAGACTTACGGATTGGACAACATCGGTTCCAGTCAGTGAGCAAGTTGAAATATCTGGGAGTAACACTGAATTGAAGTCTTCGCTTCTCTGAGCGTGTTATTATGTGCTGTAACAAAGCATAAGGAACGCTCGCGGCTCTGAGGCCTATGCTGTCGTTGAAAACCGCTCCTAAAGCGTCAAAGCATCGACTCATTGCGTCCGTGGTGACGGCGGCAATGTTATACGCGGCACCCATCTGGTGCCCTGCTATCAGAAGGAAATGCAATCTGCGGAGACTCATCAGTATCTATAGGAGATCTCTTTTGGGGGTGGCATCAGCTTACAGGACAATTTCTTACGAGGCCTTATGCACAATCACTGGAGTTCCACCCATAGATCTAATCATTTGGGAGCGGAGGGACAGGCATGGAGGCTTGGACAAAATGGAGTCCAGGAGTCAGCTTCAAGCCAAATGGAGGTGTAGGTGGGCCTCAGCTGGGAAGGCTGCCTGGACTAAGAAACTCATCATAAACCTGGATGCCTGGTGTGACAGAACACATGGAGAGATAGACCACTATATCACACAAATGGTGAGTCAGCATGGGGATTTTGAGGCCTACCTTTACCGGATCGGTAGAAAAGTTTCTGCCAACTGCATGTTTTGCAACGGCCATGACGATGCTGAATATATACTTTTTG
Organism: Zanna intricata; assembly: GCA_010016005.3. Taxonomy (NCBI): domain Eukaryota; kingdom Metazoa; phylum Arthropoda; class Insecta; order Hemiptera; family Fulgoridae; genus Zanna; species Zanna intricata. The sequence goes on from JAAAKQ030097643.1 coordinate 19,086, forward strand.
TTTGTGTAGAGTGGGAAGAGGAATGAAGGAAAAGCAACATGCTAGGACTCACGGCGGACACCCTGATCGTCTTTTTATTTGAGACAGAGAAAAACTGCACAAGATTACACTTCATTTACATTCATACATATCACCCTCATTCATCCTCTAAATTAATACCTTACAATGGTTTCAGAGGTTAAAAAATAAAAAAAAGAAAAGTACAGTTTCCCTAAACTACTTTGTGTAAGTTCTACGTCTATCCTCAGAAGTTCTATATGGCAATAATATATAATTTCTGAGGAATCTCAATCAGGATTTCCTTAAAATGTCAATATTAATTGATATTTTCCTTAATTTTAATTAAGATTAAAATGGTGTTATTTATTAGTCTATTAATGAACTATAATGTATTATTATTTGGGTACTTTCTGAATAAACGGAGGCCACCTCAACACAGCATGTTGCGACTGTAACATTAGATTCGTTTGCTATTTACGTTGAAGAAAATACTTTATTGCCGCTTACGCTGTCAAGGTTAAGTTACTCAAGTTACAAGGTTAATTTAAGATTAGAGTTAAGTTATATTCATAAAACAAAACACAGCAAAAACATAGGGGAATAGCCTTTATTTAGATTCGTATCTGGCTGAATACATGGGGCAATCGGTGGCTGGTGGCAACGTATTCAACGAGCTCCTCGGCTAAGTTAAGTTTTGGGTATCTGTTCAACCACAACAGTAATTTGTAAAATTTCGAAAATTTTCTATGATATAAATAAAGGCCTATACTGTGTGTACAAGTTTGTGTTTATTAAAAACATCATTCTTCCTTCTGAAACCAGGTTGCTTCCGTTAAATTAGAAAGTACCATTATTTGTGTATTTTTACCTTAGAATAAATATTTAGTCTAGAATAATATTAATACTAATTAATGTTAATACAAAAGGCAATCGAAGTTCCACAGCCTTACAAATGTATGATTTAAGTTAACAGTGGTAATTAAAGATTGCTTCCATCTGCTGAAAATAATTAAATTTGACAAGAGTCCTTGTTTGCTTTTTATAACAATTAACAGATATTCCTACCCCTTGCAATACTACACGAAAATAAACGTTTTCATATTTGGTTAAGAATATGTATTTTAAAAAGTTTTAACTTAAATACTCCAGTTTTTGTTTAAATATTTGAACGCGCTGATACAGAAAAAACGTATTACTTGTAAAAAGATATAAAAATAATTTTAAAAATTACAATGTTTTTTCAGTGCTAAATTTTTAATTACGTCATTACTTTTTAAAATCATTAGGTTTCTGGAAACTTCTGAATTCACTTTGAAAAGATACATTGTACTCGTTTAAGAAAATAAACGTAAATATGATAATTATTTTACATGATCATAGGCAGAATTAAAAAAAAAAAAAAATTAGAGTTTAATAATATTTATTTTAGTAAATAATATATATATTTACTTTTTTAATAATACAGTTTTTTAATATGTAATTACGTAAATCAAGTATTATTTAATATAGAGATAAAGCCTGTAGATTTCTTATATTTAATACAAAACCTTACATTTGGTCACATAGATATTCATTTTTAAACCTGAATGAATTAATTAATCCGTGTTTATAAACTCTAGCTACATTTCCCACTTTTTCACAATTTTCATTTCTGCTCAAGTCACTCTCTCTCCCTCAACGGACACGTGCTCACCAACAAAAATGGCAAAGAGATATCTAAACATACGCATGAATTTGTAAATCCTTAATGACAGTGAATACATGTATGTGCCATATTTCTCCTTTTGTAAAATACAAATACATGTAAACATTTGCATGAATTGTTGTAAATATACGCTAAGTGAACCACAAAATCAGTTATTGTTTACTGCCGATTCAAACAACAAAAATTGTTCTAATAAAAACATATAGCATAATCAAAAACTCTTCTATTTTCAAAATACGTATTAAAAAATACAGTTGAACATGTACCTGCATACCCAGAAAATGATTAGCTTAACAAAAAAAAATTATATGCTTTTAAGTTAAAAGAGTTACTGAAGTTGCTTTCGTTTGAAGTAATTTAAAAATTTTTTTATTCCGTTAATGAAAAACATCATATGGTGTTTTAATATTTAACGGTTTATTAGGCAAGTGCGTTTATTTATAATTTCATAACCGAATAATAATTATATTTTCTTTTAACAATATAAACACTTTTTGATCGGTCATAATTCCATTTATTGAAAAGTAGTTTCAAGTTTTCCTTCATTTTTATACGTGCAGTTGAATGATTCTGTTTGCCTAAACTAACTTATATATTTTATCTAGCACAAAACTGACTTAATGTACATTATAAATTAATTACATTACCATCTATATCTCATTTTTTTCACTTTTAAACCTCTCCTTGGGTCTCGGTTTTATATATATCTTTATTTTCCAAAACTTTCTTTACTTTCTCCAAGAATATTCTCCCGAGAGTCTAGTATGTTAAGCCGATGAATTTAAAACAGAAGTGCTAATTTATTATAGCGTTTGTTATTAGTTTAGATGGGATATTTTAATCCTCCCTGTGATTAAATAATTGCCTTTCAATTTATGATACTCATAGTAAATGAATTCATTCATTATAGTACTCAGTGGATCAGTGAAAATGATAGTTTTGAAATTGTTTAGATTGACAGGCGGCAATTTAAACAGTTTTACTCAAACCGTATTCATATACATTGATATGATGAATGCTTTCAAGAATTTTAGATGTAGGAATGATATTTTGCTTTCCTGGGGATTTGAGCTCACACTGTCGTGACGGACATTAAAGGTATAGGCCGAGTCAAATCATGTTAGTTGTTACTTACTATTGATTCATTAATAAATAGTTTCAGGTAGTTTGAGAGAGATATTTTATAAACAACAAATTCAGCGAGAGCATTATTTAGACATAGACGTAGCAAAGTTATGCCGATCGATGGGTATTATTAACTTCTAATACTCCTAATAGGTTAATAAAACCTATGAGTATGGTAAAATAAATTTTTAAGCAGGATTAATAATTTACTTTTTAGAGTATTTAAGATTACTTGTTTAATTTTTGTAAAAAAAATTGAGATGTTATATTTTTCTGAATTTATGCTCCAAATAAAAAGTTGTTTCTTGTTTAAATTATAAATAACAAAATAATTAGGGCCGATTACCTAAATTAAATAAACAATATGAATTATAGTGACATAATGACGATCCTTCTGACTTGTGTCATCAAAAGGAAAATTTATTGGAAAAACAAGAATTGATGATCTCTATCCTCATTTCTTCGTTCATACTGTGCAGTCTTACTACTTAAATAAGTAGTAAAAATTAATTAAAAATCCGATAATAGAATAATTTAAGCTACATTTAATATTTACTATATAATGTCAATAAATTCTTAGGGAAAGAGTAAATGAATTTATTTTGTTATGAAGGAAGAGGAAAAGGAATTTTATATATAATTTTTGATGATGAGTTTCATTTACGCCCTACATAAATAGTGTTAAGTTTAACGTTTTGATGTATAGTAATGTAAACCATTCTCATTCCACGTAGATGAAGAATACATTTACCACATCCATATCATTAAATTTTAATATTTGTTTTGAAGATTCTTTTTATAGATATTTTTTAAACGGAACAAATTTAGAAGTTTTATGTGTAACTTGATGTTTATTTATTTTTGTTATAACCTCCTGTTATTATAATTTTCTTATAACTTTTATACAGTTTAAACTTAACCTAAATTAATTATTGGCGTACTCTTTTTTTTTTTAAATATGCATATTAATATTTGATTTGAGTATCGTTTTCTGCTTTTCCTAGCATTGTCACTAACATTCGTAGTTTTCACGTTTTGGAGTATCTCTATTCTTAAAGTTATTTTTAGCATGTAAAAGTATTTTAAGAATCGAGTTACTTCTAAACGCGACAATTATTCTTAATTGTTGTATTGTTGTTATTGTTGTATTGTTGGAGTGACAATACTAAGAAAGGCAGGAAATGACTATCAAATCAATTATGATAATCCTAGCGGAAATATAAAACATATTGTGAGGAAAAATAATAATCTTATCTTTAATTACTTTGTTTATACTGATCCTGATCATTAATTTTAATAATTTGAGAAAAGACAATACATCTTCTTGCCATTTTATTTTCAGAGGTATAGCTTCCTCTGAAGATATGCCTTAACGGTGGTTCCAGAGGTTAAACAAAAAAAAAAAAAATTCTCGAACTTAACTTGCTATTACTGAATTTTATTCTTGTAATTGAGACTAATTATTTATACGAACATGAATACGATTCCTACTAGAATTATAGTAACTAAAACGTAAACACGTACCTAAAGAAAAAAAAAAAAAAAAAAAAAAAAAATACTCAGCAATACCTAATACCCTTCTTTTGGAGTAGAGAAGAAAAAAAAATTCTCCAATTTGTGATTATGAGCCTTCTCATAAGATTAGAACTCATTGGCTGTTTAAAAATAATTTATTTAACGTTCGTTTTGCATTAATATTATATAAAAAAATATACATTTTTTTTTATAAGCCCAGATAACTAGACATAAATATTTTTTGAAAAAAATTTATACCTCATATACTTTTGCATTCATGTTTATTGCTCAGTTTTTATTTAAATGGCTTTTTGCATGAAGACAGCAGTAAAAAAATGCTAATATATTTATTTCATTAGAATTATTGGACATGACTTATCTTTTTATTCTAAAACATTGTAATTGTAATTTATTTTTCTATGGTTAAATTCTGTAAAAATGCTTGTAAAATTAAAAACAGTGTTAAAATGTATTCGTAGAAAGGAAGTTTTGACAGCCATGCCGGTCAACTTTATATTACTTAGTATTTTAATATTAACTTTTTAATCTCCTTTGTACTAGGGTCTCTGACTGAACGTTTTTAGAGAAAAATGAAACTTTAGGACCCACCGGCAATGCGGAACGAAAAAATAGAATGATGACGGTTATTAATCTGTTTTACTGTTGTAATAGTAGTTATTATTATTTTCAATGATTTAAGATATATGAAGTAAAAGTCCCTTTTTGGTGACGATAAAAGTTGTCACTCAGACAATTTACAACGCCTCCAAAAAGGAAGGAATATTAAACATTCAACCTTTTAATTGATGGCAAACTTGTAGAAACTTTTTTGCCACGTGGGAATAATGTGATCTTTCACATTACTGACCTTATCTGTGTGATTTGCAATTATGTTATAATCTAAGCAATGAATTTTTTTTATTTGTTTGATCTCTAATCACGAGAAATCGTCGGAATATTATATTTTTTTTTTTTTTTAGTAATAATCAAGTTTCAAATAATAAATAGTTAAATATTATTTTAAGTAATTTGACAAAATTTAATAGTTTATGTGAGAAATTCATAAAATTTAGTATAATTTTTTAGAAATATTTTAAAATCTCATTTTAATAAAATAGATAGTTTATTAATTATACATTTTATTTATATTAAATTTCATAATATAATTTATTTACTCAGAAAATTTATAATCTTCAAAAATAAATAAGCGATCAGATAAACATAATTTGGATTTTTATAAATTCTATTTAAAAGAAAATTTACAATTTTTTTTTAAAGTAATGCACCCAAGGTAATTAAAATCTTCATGTGATTTTTTTTCATGTATGTTTTAGAAATTATTTACCAGATAAAGTCTGGAAAATTTTTACTTAAGATTTTTCTTGATTGTTATTTAAATGTTAAAAAAACGGATCTCGTATCTGATAAAAACCTTTCAGATGAGTTCATTTTGTAAATCTGTTTACTGAGAAGTAAATAAAAAGAGGTTTATGTAATATATTCAAATAGATAACAAATTATATACTAGTATCCTTTACTATTTACTATTTCATATCCCAAAATGTTTCTGGTATTATATTTTTAATAACAGAACAAACAAACATTACTGAACCAGACTACCCAAGCGATTTATTATTTATAAACTGTAAGTATTTAGCTGCAAAAAAAAAAAAAAAAAAAAAAACATTGTAAAAGAGAAAAGTTTTTAACGCCGTTAAAAACTGCGTTTCTATTTATGATGGAATTACAGAAATATTTTCATAAAAATAACATACTTTTATAGTATTTGTGCAATTTTAAAATAATCTCGGGGTTGTACTCGGCGGAAACAAATAGAAATATATTCCTCAGTAACTATTTCAATATATTTAAAAAAGTTTTTTTTTTGAGACACATAATTTTACTATTTGAAAAACTGTATGTACCGTTTGTTTGTATTTTTTTATTTTATTTTATGGTGTATAATTTTTAAATGATTTAATTGACCTTTTGTATATATGTATTCACTAAGCTAATAAAAAAACTTTTATTCTGTATCTTCTTGCTGTATACACCTTAAATAAACATGTCTACTGAAAAAGAGAAATAAAAATCGAAATATAAAACAGGATCAGTTGACGAAATTGAGTGACGTCCAGGGATATTGAGAAATGGGTAGGTAGTAATAGCGCGTTAGGATAGTGCAGCAACAGCAAGCACCATTTGTGTGTGTGCAAATGGTGCTGGGCAGCAGCAAATCGATGAAATAATCCCAGAAAGGAGCTTTTGAAATCACACAAATACCAGGCGAACATAACAATATAGTAGACCTATCGCAACATCATCTTTATCTGTAACCCAAATAACTATTCTTTATCATTATGTTCGCCTGCTACTAAAACTTTACATTACAGGTACACAAAATGCGGAGAACAAATTTATTATGCAAAAACAAAAATTCTGTCTAAACATGGAGAAATTTTTTTCCATTTTTGAAAAATTTTGGCTGGCAAAATTCTGTCTAAAATGGATTTGTTATAAGTATATACATAAGAACTATTCAGGAATTAAGTAAACATACATTATTTGATAATAAGCATGTCATAAAAAGTGGTAGGTAACATTATGTATAAAAGCAACTCGATCTTGGTGATGTGTTAAAAAACTTTCACAGAAATACAATTTCTTCTGCATGAGTCTATCGGAGAGGATGTTATGTTGTTTAATCATATGAAATACTGCGATTTAGAGAAAAAGACATAAGAAAGAAAAAGAATTCACATATTAGATTTGTGTGAAATAAGATAACATCGGGCAAGTACTACTTACTGGTGGTCCGATAATCCAGATACATCAAACACCATCTATTAAGAAGACAATAAGGAGAATAGTAAAAATAATAAGCAATAACAATAATAAGTAGAATTAAGTGTAAAATATTGAAATATAATTAAAATCGGTTTAATGGTTTTTTTATCCGTCTTCCGGGCCGGACGTACAATGAGGAGCAAAGCTTAGCCCGGGGGGGGGACCTTTAAACTCTAATAGGCCTCCCCGTCCACCGGCATGAGAGGCAGCCCACTGGTTCAGATCTTTTCGTTGCCTGCTTCTAACCTCCAGGACGAGAGGCCAGAGTCAACATAGTCAATCCTGAACCACGCCCCGGAGGACGGGACTCGTCTTTAAGCCCGGCTCAAATGTGGTCGTCCCGAGAGGGGGCCACATCGGGAATCAGTCTTGTTTCTATTTGGGCGTAGTGTTGGGGAGGAGGAGTCCCCGTGCTTTCTCGCCGCCGCCCATCGGTGCACGCATCGAGAACGGCAGCTCCGCATGGGGCTGTCGTCCCCAGCGGCGAAATGAATTACATTTTCCTAAATGCTTCTTTTTTCATCGATTTGCCGCAATACCTCTTCAATTGTCACTTTATCCACCCATCTGATTTTTAACATTCTCCTGCAACACAAAATTCCAAAAGCTTCAAATCTCTTCCACTCAGGTACTCTGATCGACCAAGTTTCACTTCCATATAAAGCTACAATCCAAACACATACTTTCATAAATGTTTTTCTGGCGTTTATATTAATTTTTAATGTAAGCAAATAATATTTCTGACTGAAAGCTCGTTTCCCCTTGTGCATTCAGCATTATATACCGCTCTTTCTTCGATGGATCTTATTAATTCTACTTCCCAAATAACAAAATTCTTCTACCTCAGTAATCTTTCTCTTCCTATTTTTATATTCAGTGGCCCATCTACATTATTTCTACTACATTCCATTACTTTAGTTTTTCATGCTATTCAATCCATACCCTTAGTTGCTCCTAACTCTTTTTTTTACTCTCTGCTACAATTATTATATCGTTAGCAAATCGTAGCATCTTTATCTTTTCATCTTGCTCTGTTACTCAGGTTCTAAATTGTGCTTCAACTTCATTAACTACTATTTCTATGTAAAGAATAAAAAGTAACGGTGATAGGGAACATCCTTGTCGGATTCCCTTTTTTATTAGCGCTTCTTTTGTATGTTCTTCGATTATTACATTTTGGTTCCTGTACATGTTAGCAATTGTTCTTCTATCTCTATACTTGAGCTCTAAATTTTTTTAAATGCTGAACATTTTATTCCAGTCGACGTTATCGAATGTCTTTATCTATAATACATTATCTATATATACTATGTATGTCGGTTTGTTTTTCTCCAACTATTATTAAGTTTTCTACCCCTTTTACGAGTTTGCACACTCCACCTCATCATCATCATGAATACTTCTAGTTAACAATCGTTCTCAACTTATATTTTGGATTTATCCTTATTATAATGACTCTACCGCTAAGCTGTTTGAAATGCTCTACTCTCATCCCTATCTTCGTATTCATTACGAAACCTACTCCTGCCTGCTTTGTATTTGTTGCTGAGTTAATTATTCTAAAATCACCTGACCAAAAGTCGTTTTCCTCTACCCATTGAACCTCGCTAATTCTAATTAATGAACATTTAATCTACCCATTTTCTTTCCTCTTTAAATTTTCTAACTTAACCTTTTTTTTTTAGAATATCACCAGAAAATTAAAAAATAACATTCCACGTTCCGACTCGTAGAATGTTATTTTTTAATTTTCTGATGATCCCTTCCTCAGTAGTCCCTACCCGGAGATCTGAACGGGGGACTAGTTTACCTCCGAAATTTATTACCAAGGAAGGCGCCTCCATCTTTATTCAAGAGTTCATCATTTAAACACAGTTGCGTTATCTATAACGATTTCTTCCTGCATAGGGTCAATTCCGGGAACAATTCCTGAACTACCTTCGAAGAGTTGTTCATCGTCAAAATTTAGACTCATCGTCCAAATTTCCCGTCATCAGCCGAAATCCGTTCCCCCACGTGCCTTGGTCAATCTCATCACACAGCCGTCACCAACAATCCCACTTAATAGCTGCTATTTTAATAGCTGCTTTATATGCCGATCTTGCAGCAGCATAATCACGTCGAGTTGTTATCTGAAAACTCTGGGACCACGCTTTATCATTCATTGAAGAAATCTTCTAGCCACCCAGAAAGCTTTCCGGAGGAGGTCGATATGAGGTAACCACTAGCAAGCGTGACGAGCTGGATTGCGAGTGGATTTGCCACGGTGACGTCCAACCTCCATAAAAAAATCGAAAAATATCATATGAGTCCAGAATTAGTTGAGTATTGGTAAGAAAATATTGTAAAAGCTCCACGGTTCGCTCAAGTGACCCCTCTCCCACCACTCTTGGACATCAGCGGCAACCTGAACGTATTAGCTCAATAGCAGAAGATGAAGTTGTGTCCAGATTGTGCCACTGAGCCACATTGTGCTAGCCGAGACCTAAGCAGAAGGTTCTGAAATGATCGCCACATCTACTGACTTACCGAGGGCACCTCCTAGCAAACGTTTAAAAATCGCGGACTTCTGTTAGTATTTAATTGCAAAATTCTAATTTACAAGTAAGGCACCCATCCAGCGCGTAGACCTCCAAACCACAACTCACACATTTATGGGAGTCTGTGGAATGGGCCCGACGATGGCCGTCTTGACAACAGTTAAAACATTTACTTTACGGTCGGAACCCTGATATCCCGCTGACATGTGCTGTAAGCTCCAGTAGCTAAAGCAATGGTCCTTCTCTTTCCGTAGGCGTACCCGACATCTTTAGTCACCCATCGCATCCCATCACCCATCTTTCGCACCCATCCTATCTTTAGTCACTACGCTATCAACCTTTTAGCAGATCGTTGGGCGTAATCACAGTGGCGTTCTGAGTAATGCCAAAGGCTGGGTGTAAGGAGGACCCCCGAAAAACTGCGTCCGTATCTAGTACAACTCTCACAGCAGCCGTTATTTCCTTCAGTGTGGCTGTTTCTTCCAGATCTTGAATATGAATCACCGTGCATCGACTTCTAAGTGATTAGTGATTAGGTGATTAAAGTGATAAATTAAGTGATCTAAGTAATTAAGTGATCAACATGGAGATGCGGTTGATTTTAGCGTCTTTCAGAGCAGCAGCCTTCTCGGCTCTGCGTACTCGAATATTCACCATCTCCTCCTTGTCTAAGGGATAAGATATCCCCAACCTCCTGAGGTGACACAGTTTTCCTTCACTTGCTTAGCCTAGGAGCATCCAGTCGACCGCACAATAACTGTGCCACTTTCTATTTCAGCAACAATAAGTATCGGAATAGACATTCCACACAACGGCCAAGCATGTCCTCCAGTGGGAAAAAACACCAAGTCCGTCAGCTCACGGTGAACATCCCTCAACGCTTTCAGTATTACCGTTGAGTCAATGTCTTGCCCTGTGGGGCATCGTAAAAAACTGTAAATCGCCGAGGAGACGGTGTATTCTCATCTTTGCCTAGAAACCTTTACCTAGCAATCCTCTATAATCTCACCGGCTACAGCATCAGTACGAATCCCATTATTACCATCAGGCGAATGTGGTGAAAAGTCTACAAATCGGCATGAATGGGCTGTTCCCACTAAGTTATCAGCTATTCAAACTACACGAGTCATTACCTTATTCGGCCAAGCCAGACCGGCTACTTCTACAATTTTATCATCAGAGAAAGACTAGGACAAAACATCTTGAAGGTTATCATCACGTGGGAGGGTTTAGGTCTCAACCTCGGCTATGTTAATGTTACATCACGTGTTTTACAACCACCGGGTCTAATAGTAATGCCCATGCAACAACAGATAACTTGATCTCTATCTGTAGCATAATTTCGAGAGAACTTTCGATGGCACGCTTAGTATTAGGGTATTCCTACAATAGCCCGTTTAGCCGCTCAACAGCCCCAGACAACTCCTGAAGAGTTACCACCATCTCATGGTGAAATAAAATAATTTAGGGTTTAAAACAAAAACTACAAACATTACTTCGTAAAAGCTGCAGTATCCTGAACTGGCAATAATTTTTTTCTCGCTTTTATTATAAACTAAATACATTTTTTGAATTAAATGATTATATAAGTTAAATAAAAATTAATATCTTTAATCTTTTTATTCAGGCATCGGCTGTAACGAGTAAAGGCATTGTTCAAAAGCCTGAATGACTTACACTCATAATAATTCCATTCATGCTTTCAATTATTTTGATGTCAAAATGTAAAAAAATTAATTTTCATCTTACTTAAAATTCCTTTTATTAGTGATACAGATTATCTATATGCATGTCAAAGGGAATCGAGGTAGACCGTTAATTTGCTTACCCATTTAAGTAAAAGCAATATTGTTTTTAAACACATTTTAACAATACTACTACTAAAACTACTTTAACAATACTGATAAATGTAACCAATTAAACAGACTACATTATATTAGTAGTATTTTCAAACTATACATTACTTTCTCCTTAAACTATTACGTATTATGAATATTAAAACTACGGCTAAGAAAACTTTCTGTGCATTCCCAATTTATTAGTTAAGCAACAGTAGATCAACAGTAGTAAAATAAGCAGTACTCTACTATAGAATTAATATTATTTTCATCCTTATATTAGAAACTCCTTTCAATAACAGAAAATATTTGAGCATAGGAGGCTATTAAATGTACACAACCAACCATCCAGATGGTAGGGCACATGGAGGTACTGCAGTTGTGGTACGAAATAAGCTACGACACCTTCAGTTCCCTCCTTTTAGCACTTCCCAATTCAGACAAATTCAACTGAGTAGTTGAGATTGGTTGAGCCAATTAAAATATCTACAATCTACTCTTCCCCTCGTTACTTGGTAACCAACGACGTGTTCTGTGATACCTTAGCTCACTTGGGTGCTGATTTATTACGGGAGATGACTAGAATGCTAAGAATATAGCTGAGGAGCACGACTTATAACTACATGAGGAAAGAACCTAAATGTAAATATTGAAATGATGTGAATACATGTTATGTCTAGGCTTCAACCGACTTCTGACCTTCAGATCCAAGGATTCCTGACTTTCTGGATTTTTATGTCAGCTCGGGAGTATCACCTTTTTAAAATGATATGAAAAATAACTACGATTCCATGTTAGATCATTCGCTTGTATTTCTGAGAATTGTCTACTTTTATCTAATTAATTTATAATTTTATTAACTAATTTTAATTTACAACGATATTACAACAGAAAATGGAAATATCGTAGTTGGATTGAAGAGAAGCTACCTATTGATGTAGCGGTGATGATGCAATAAGTGCGCTGATGATGTGGCTGAGGCTGCTAGGTGCTTAATCACTGCCACCCAGGAAGCGGTATGGCGTTCTATTCTGTTGGAACTGAACAGAATACGACAAGACGCGGATAATCCCAGGGAAATTACGGACATATATCAAAGAGAAAGTTTTGAAGAGGAGGCCTGCGGACAAGGCGGCAATGAACAGGACGGCCTGCAGAATGAAGGTACTAATAAATATACGCAGGAATAAATTACTTAAGGAATACGTTGAATGCTTATCTTCCATGAAGAAAAATGATCATGCTTTGTGGAAGGTGACGAAAAAATTAAAACGACCATCAATCTCAATCCCACCGTTAAAGACGGATAATGTGCGGGCCTGTGAGACAGCCAGAAGACCGAGATGTTTACTAAGCATCTTGGCAAAGTGTTCCAGCTGTATGAGATGCAAGGAGATATTGAGGAGGAGATTAATGACTTCTTAAATAGTCCGATTCCTTATCTCTCCTTTTGAGGTCCTTCTTCGAGATGCAGATAGTACAAGAAGTGAAGAGAGAATTTTAGAACATAGGAAAGGCTCCAGGATTTGACTTCATTACGGATAGGATCATATCTGCACTACCAGAACAGATAGTTCTGGTCTAGTTTTTACATATGCAAACTATTTAACGCAATCCTAAGGACGACTCTCTACTACTCAGAAAATATCGCAGATAACCATGGTCTTGAAACCTGGCAAACCTTCCCAGGGAGTATCTTCGTATAGAACCAGAAGCCTACTACCGATTTTATCTAACATTTTTGAAAAATTATTCCTGCGCAGATTATAGCCAATGTTAGAAAGCGAAGCTCGACCATCAAATCGAATAATTAAACAGTGGAACAAACCCTTAAAGTTATTAGTGTTATCATCAAGCATCTAGAAGAGAAAAGGTGCTGTTCAGCGACCTTTTTGGACGCAGAACAAGCATTTGACAAAGTTTGGTTGCCTGGTATTCTTTTCAAATTAAAATCTTGCCCGCCAAATTCTTATTACTTAATCCTACAAGCCATCTGGCAACAAGTTTATCCATTTTGTATAAGAATCTAATTGAAAACAAAAACAGTTACACTGATTGACCGAACATTAAAAAACCGAAACCTCAATTATTATTATTTTCAATGAAACTACGCTTTTAAAAACTAAATAAAGGCACCACCAGACGCACGCTTTGCATTCGAATATAAATTGCTGTTCTGCAATCCTTTACATTCTTCAGTATTGCTGAGAGCATGATGTGTTCAGATGTATCGTATGTATGTTCAAATTTGACGCTCTCACAGCGAATATTATACAAGCATACCAAATTACAGGGGAAACGTACTGAGCACATACAGAGAACCTGTAAATTGTTCATGTTTGTACACTTCATACATGCATGTTTCACACCCATCGCTATCAATGTAGCTACATAGTTTTAATTAGGTTTCATTGGATTAGTGTTATGGGGCGGAACGCGAATATTCATCATATATTTGTTTTACGTTTTAGGGTTCATGGAGCTATAAAGGTTGCAAATCACTGTTTTAGAGTTTTCTATGAGAAATAATCAACCATTAAACAATAAAAAGTTAAATTATGAGTATGTCGTAAAACTTCGACGAATGAGAAAATAATTCTCATTCTTAGATAGTTATTTGGAATTTAGATTAGATAAGGTAATAAAATAACAATAAATTTAATAATAGTAATATGAAATTATATAGTTGTGATATAAAATGTAGTATAATACTTTTCACAGTATTGTGTTACTCTGTACTTACGTAAGTACGTAATAATAACAAGAAATTCTACATAATTAACTAGACTATAGTAAAGGGAGAAACAGAAGACTGAATTTAGACCTTTAAAATTAGAGAAACATTTTATTTTTTGATTGTGTAACAATAAAGGGTTACTAGTAACTCGGAAATAACCTTTTATTATTTGATAATGTATGAAAATATAGTTAAATATCTTCACACCATTAATAAAATCGGGTACGTAATTAGAACAGTAATAAATAAATTCTTTTATTGCCTTAAAAAATAAACAAAATCACATCACAATCGTCACAATCAATAACTAAGAAAATGTGGTTAAAAGTCAAGATAGATTATTAAAATTTCTAAGTCCTTTCTATTCATTCAGTCAATCGGTTCAAACATACAAATCGTACAACAAGAAAAACATTTTTTGTTTGTATGTTTTCAAACATACAAAACCAAAAATTCACGCACAATTCGGCTCTGTCCTTATGTAGGCAATAAATGAAACATTAATTTTAAGATAACTGTCGATAGGTAATAAACACAAGGATCTGTAAGAATCTGTATAACAGAGAATAAAACAAAAATAATTATAAGAAGTGGTATCAGATCAACAAAACAAATCAGATCAATATAACGATACAATTAAAGCACATGTAGTTTTTTCAGCCTCCTAACGTCCTCACTGTTTCCAAGTAAATTCAAAGCTACTTGAATAACGTACTTCTCTAACGTGGATAATTTTCTAGAAACTAGGTGTTCAACTTCTCGAATGTATGGAATGCATATGCGATTGTCGATCTCAGTACTCCTCGCGAACCACGGCGCTTGGGTTATGTTCCTGGTATTTTATTCTGGAACTGTTGAATGATCTCCACAGTGCTGTTGCTGACTCTGCCCCACATTTCAACTCCATAAATTCAAACTGGCTTCACGAAAGCCTTATAAAACAGAATCATGGTGTATAAAGTGTTGACATCAAACTCTATTTATTATTCTGCTAGATTATTAAGTAATGTCCTTGTTTCATAAATAATATTATTTTATCTTATCTTAATAACCACTTTACCAGCTCCCAACTTTTAAATTAAACTCTTGAATGTGTGCTGATTATATGTTGTGAGTTATATAATGCAATTATTTTTTGTAAATAATATTTTTCAAATCAAAATACTGAAAGTCGAACATTTTTGTTATTATTATTATTAAATGAAAAAGTAAATGAAGTCTGTCAAACTTTGTCTAAATTTCATCCGGAAATTCGGACGGACTGTGTTCAAATCTGTCAGGCGAAGAATTTCTCACTGTTTTACAGCATTTTTATATATTTTCAAGCTCAAGCTTCACATCATTATAAGCTAAATCATTGTATAAAATAAATGTATAAATCTGTATTACAAAATAATTAAACTAAGGTAGAATAAAAAAGCAAAGTAATAATAAAACGGCAACTGGTAATAACTGCAACAAAAGTGAACAAACACGAAGCAGAAAACATTTTTATATTAAATACTCATTTAGATCGGAGAATCCGTAAGCAGAAAACATTTTTATATTAAATACTCATTTAGATCGGAGAATCCGTATCATATTGTACATCGACAGATTGGAGGAAATCTCTCATCTTTCGTGACCAACTCCCAGTCTTCTCGAGTATAAGGTGGTATGTACTAAAACAACTGAGCTATAATACTACAATATCATTTGGGAAATATTATAAATACTGTTACTTGTGGAAATAAAAACAAAAGAGAAATAATTCATATTAATGTAGTGACTAAATTATTTTATTTGAGTGTAACATTTAAAAGTATGTAATGTCATGATGTAAATCTCTTGCTAATACTAACCTACAACTATCTTTAGTAATGTTTAATCTAAATGTACAGTGGAATCATATAAATAAAAACATTATAGGATTTACGTTGTTACATATACATCAAATGTTTATTAAACAACAATAAAAAAACAAAGCAGTCTATGCGAATCCCATGGCAATTATTAGATATGACTATGCTTAAAGTTAACTAAAGTGTAAATCAGTAACTATTTAAACACGGTATTTTATCAGTAGCAATCTACAAAACATTATAATAAATCATGCATTTCTAAATCCAACCCTAAAACTATTCGCATTAATAAATGAAATAATCATTGATTTAAATAAAATGCTAACATTAAACTTCATATTTGAGTAAATGAATTAGTATTAAATTAAACAATCATATACTTAAATACAATGCCAACATTACGCTTCATATTTTCATATTTTTTTTTAATATTTGAATATATGGACTAGTTTTGATGTGAGCGAATGAGTCGTATATAACAAGGTAACAGACTTCCTTACAATTTTTAACAACAATATCACGATCGCCAATTTTGGTAAGAACATGATTCGTAAATAACCAACACGATATCAAACTTCCTCACAATAGTTTATTTAACACAACAAACAAACAAACAAACAACACTTACAACCCTTAACAAAATCTATATGAAACAATTCAAACTTTCGCTCAGTACACCGGCAGTTTCACCTTTCGGAACTATGTTACACAAATGAACCAATCCACAGGTCCCTCCACCCGCTTATATATATACTGTTAGCTTTACATCTAGAAAACACAAGAAAAAGTCTATTTGCTTCTATTACAAATATCTACATTATTTATTAATACAATTAATTCCAAACAATATAAATAGTTACATTAATTACAAAACTACACTTTACCAATGTAAATTGCCAAATAAAAAAATATTCGACAGTAAAAATAATAATTCAAACAAAAATACAATCTTACTGCTTCTAACAGTATCTAGTACTCTCTATAAGCTTCTAGCAAGTTCGAAATCTGATTAAACACGACAAAGACTGAATTTATTTAAGTTATTTAAATACTATTAACATGCAAATGAAATAATATTAACAAAATATCATTATTAAATATTATTAACATAAACATTTAACAATGTTTATCATTTTAATTAGTTATAAATTTATTATGTGAACTTCAATATATATGAGGAATTATAATAATTGTTATAAAATCCTTGTACTACAACAGTTTCGATATTCCTTGCTAGGATATGAGTTGCCATTTTATTAAGTGTATATTATTGTGTTGTCATGATGGTGAATTAAGATATCCTAGCCACCTGTATCAATGAGATCTTAAATTATACGAGAAATTAATTAATTATAAATTATCTTAATTACGGAAATTGATCTGCAGTTCGTCTCTGCAGACTAGCAAGTCGTCAAATACCGTAAAAACCGTATAATCCAATTAAAAAATAGAGATACACTGCCTAAATGTGTGTTATTGAAAATATTTTTTATAATTTTAGAATGTACTAGTACTTCAAAATATATAGAAATTACGGACCTAAAAAATGACTTCAAGCAATGTAAAATACAATATTCACTCGAATGATACAGGAAATAAATCTCCTTCCATGTAATTTAAACAATATAATTTTTAATATACTAGATAATATTGTGATTTTTGGGTGAAATTCATATCAAAATGTGGTGTCACGCACAAATGTTTGAAACTACGATGATAAATGAGTTATATAGTAACGATACTGACTCCCCTAATGTGGGTTTTGTACTATGACTACAGAATAAATTAAAATTTCGTACTCTCACTTATATATGCAATTAATGTTTATAGTTGAATAGTATTAAAAATTCTAATATTTTACTCAAAGTTGAAGTAAAACCTCTATAAAGGATACAGCTTGTCACTTGATGATAGTGATCTACAAATTTTATTAAAGTATTCTTTATAAATAAGACCACTTATAAAAAAAAAATATCAAGAATTAAAAATACTTGATAAACAAAACTTTTAAAATAACTGTGTGTGTGTGTGTGTGTGTGTGTGTGTGTGTGTGTGTGTGTGTGTGTGTGTGTGTGTGTAGTTTGATAAAACTGAGACGACTAAAATCAACAATAACACACTCAATATAGTTTCCGCAATTTTCAAATATTAGTTTTTTTATTTTCGAAATGTCAAAAAAAATGAACTTACTATTTTAATTCTTATACCTGTTTCTTAAATGTTACAAAATGTTTATTTAAAAAGTTCAGTCTTATTAAATCTATTTAATTTTAAAACAATTATACATTACATAGTTTGATATTTGAAATTTATGATCCATCATTATTGATAAATAATATCTAACCAGAGTCATACTAATCACAAATTATAACTTCGGGTAATTAGTACAACATTACGTTCTTGATAAGTAAATATTACCATTTTTTTTTGTCTTCAGTAATTTGACTGGTTTGATGCAGCTCTTGAAGATTCATTATCTAGTGCCAGTCGTTACATTTTTGTATACCCCCTACATCCTGCATCTCTAACAATTTGTTTTACATATTCCAAATCTTGCTTGCTTGCATCCCATCTGCATGTCCCTCCAATATAAAGCGGCTATTCCAAGATGCCTTAATATGTGGCCTACATGTCTGTCTCTCAATTTTTCCAAATGCTTTATCTTCATCAGTTTGCCGCAACACCTATTTATTTATCGCTTTATCCATTCATCTGATTTTTAAAACTCTCCTATAGCACCACATTTCAGAAGCTTCTAATATTTTCTTCTCAGGTATTCCGATCGTGTAACTTTTCATGTAAGAAAATTATATTTCTGACTGAAAGCTCGTTTTGCCTGTGCTACTTGGCATTGTATATAGCTCGTGCTTCATCGATCTTTAGTAATTCTACTTCCCAAATAACAAAATTCTTCTACCTCCGTAATCTTTAATCTTCGTATTTTTATATCCGTGGTCTCTCTCCATTATTTCTACTTCATTTCATTACTTTCGTTTTGTTCTTATTAATTTTCATGTGATAGTTCTTGTGTAGGATTTCATCCATGCCATTCAGTTTTTCTTCTAAATCTTTTTTACTTAGCTAGAATTACTATGTCAACAACAAATCGTAGCATGTTTATGTTTTCTCCTTGTACCGTTACTTCCGATGTAAAGTGTTCTTTAACACCATTAATTGCTTGTTCAATGTAAAAATGAAAACGTAATGGATATAGGGAACATTGGATTCCCTTTTTTATTACGGCTTCTTTCTTATGTTCTTTAATTATTACAGTTGCAGTTTGATTCCTGTAAATGGTAGCTATTTTTTTTCTATTTCTATACTTGAACCCTACATTTTTTAAAACGCTAAATATATTATTCCAGTCTACGTTTCCAAATGTCTTTTCTAAGATATAAATGCAAAGTATGTTGGTTTGTTTTTCTTTTATTTTCCTTCTACTATTAATCTGAGCGCTAAAATTGCTTCCCTTGTCTTTATACTTTTCTTGAACCCAAACTGGTCTTCTCCTAACACTTCTTCCATTCTTCTCTCAATTCTTCTGTACAGAATTCTAGTTAAGATTTTTGGTACATGAGTAGTTAAGCTAATCTTTCTTTATTCTTCACATTTATCTGCTCCTGTTTTCTTTTGTATCATGACAATAACACTCATTTTGAAGTCTGATGGAACTTCCCCTTTTTCGTAAATAATACATACCAGTTTGTATAATCTTCTTGCCTGCACTGCGCAGTAATTTGCAGATATCTCCTCTAACCCAGGAACATTTCTGCTATTCAAATCTTTTAATGCTCTTAAATTCAGATCTCATTCTTGTATTTCCCTTCTCATCCTGTTCGACTTCCTTTCCTTCCTCTATAACATTCTAATTCATTTCCTTCGTAGAACTATTTATCATCAATACCTTTAATAACATCTTCGTATCTTCAATATAACCAACCCATCTATCGACCTTTTCTTTCGTATTATAAATCAATGTACATCTTTGTTTAATACACTATTAGATTTTAATTTATGTACCACAAAATTCTCCTTAACTTTGTGTGCTCCGTCTATTTTACAAAAAAAAAAAAAAAAATTAAAGGCACTGATTCATCTGTCACCTTTTCTTTAGGTTTTAAAACACCAATTTACATTTCCTTATCACTTAATCGCTATCAATCTCTGCTCCAAGATATGCTTTGCAATCGACGAGTTGATTTGTAAATCTTGCTTAACCATGATATAATCTATCTGATAACTCTTGCAGTTTCACCTGGCTTTTTCCATGTGATTTTAATCTGGGTGTTGGCAATTACTAAAGTATACTTCGTACAAAACTCAATAAGTCGGATCCCTCTTTCATTTTTTTGCCCAGCCCATAATATTCACCCACAATATTTCTTTCCTTGCATACTTTCATTACATATTTCTTTCCAATGCTTGCATACCAATTCCCATTTATTATTTAATTTTTATCCCCTTTTATTTGTTAACTGATTCGTCAATTCCTTCATATACACATTCTACCTTATAATCATCACAGACACTTATAGGCATATAGATGTTAAAAATCGTTGTCGGCTTAGGTTCTGATTTTATCCTTATTATAATGATTCTATCACTATGCATTCCTACTTTAATACTGTACTTTGTTCCTACCTTCTTGCTCTTTACGAAACCTACTCCTGCCTGCCCTTTATTTGAAGCTGAGTTAGTTATTCTAAAATCACCTAAACAAAAGTCGTTTTTTTTCTCATCCCACTGAACCTCGCTAATTCCTACTACATCTACATTTAACCTATCCATTTCCCTCTTTAAATTTTCTAACCTACCAAGCTGTTTCATAGAGGGAGAAGTATTACCATAAAAGTTTTAATACATTACTACAAAAGTAAGATTTATGCAGTATATTTGCAATTTTTAGCAGCATATTTCATAATTTTGATTTTAAAAGATCTATTTTTTTTATACATTCTTTAGTATGTTAATGAAATTTTAATCATAGCAACAGGATTGCGTAAAATCCCTTACGTAAGGAAAGGGTTTACGATGCTTAAAAAAATTATTTTTGTTTCCAAGGAGATTATTGGATTAAATGGAACAAGCACTATTTAAAGTTTTGTAATCGATCATTATTTTCTTGAAAATCTTGGTATTTAAAAAACACTGGGTAGAGTTTTATCCTTTACCATAAATTAATGAAATTTATTTAATACTGATTCTTTTAAGTTTTTGTAGAGAAGGGTGGCTATGTAAATTACCGCCGGATTTGTATACTGATGATTTTAGCTCTAAGGCACTAATAATTCATCACTGTTTGTGCCATGTACTGAACTGTAGTGAAACCGGTGTTTAGTTGTACGAAAACTTATTTAATAGTTTTACTGTGTACCTATGGGAAACTGCTGTGAAATACAGTAAACTTTCTCATTCTGCTGTTACGTACCACATACTATAATGAATTTTCTTTCATTGTAAATTTTTTTTATTAATTTATTCACAATCTCTTTTTTTACAGAATTTAAAAAAATGAAGTTAAATATATTAATAGAGAAAACGAAATTTTATTCCTTTTACAGACTTTATTTTATCAATAAATTACACCACAACCAAAACTAACGTAAGAAATAAAATTTAAAATTAATTATACTATAACTTTTTTTATTAAAAAAAATTGATGTGGACATCACATGACTTACTTATACGCCAGTTAAATTACATACACTCGTACACATTTTTACTTACTTATATGAAATAAAAGTAAGTATTGTAATCGCAAAAAATTTCGGTTTTCAGATTTCAACGGAAATATCCATTTTGACTATTCCTGAATCCATTTTGACTAGTTTCAGTGTGAGGTCTATACGTACGGCGTAAGTATTTTTCATAACTCAAAAACGATAAGCCGTAGATTGGTGAAAATTTGGATTTAGGACTCTTGTAATATTTAGTTGTGCACCTTTTCTTTCGATTGTAATAAACTGAACCAAAAGTGCAAAGCGAAGGGAAATTCATCGGTCCTTGATAGCCATCTTGGATGAAAGATGTAAGCCTGAACTGTGTTATTGCCGGCAACATTGAATATATCAAAGTTGTGCTGCACAGGGAAAACTTCGATCAATTCGTCATCATCGTCCGTGATCCCACTATGCCAAAGAGACAATTTGGCGTTTGCATCAACACCTATCAAAACTAAATATCCTGCTTCTAGTGTAACATTTCTATCCCATCTTTCCAAATGCTGTTCAGTGGGATCCTGTACTGAAAGTACGAGCTGATATAACAAAGTCCAAACTATTCACAAGAAGCTTGACAACGACATAATGTGCGTCAGAACTTGGACTTGTGGCTGAAACGACAACATTTGTAGTATCGTTGCACATCAAAGTACTGTTTGACGCGACAGGATGCGAAATCCAGAAACAAACTACCTTCTTCCACAAACTTTTCCCAGTTCCCAGGAGTAGCTTCTCACAGCAGCGGGTGAACATAGCAACTGCATCAAGGAACTCCTACACGGTCCGACAACACGGCTTTCGTCACATCGGATCGCTATTAGTGAGCAGTCAATTTTCCCCTTGATCTCTGAGCTTCCAGGATGTCCCGAGCTCTGGCCTCCAAGTCAATATCAAATGTTCGCTAGTTTGGACTTCTCCGCAGACGCACAGCTCATCAGATGCCAGGCGGAACCTGAACAGATATTGGTTCAAATTGACGTGGTTGGTGAGCACTTAGGCTCCCGTTGCCCTTAAAAATAAACCAGAGGCGTACAACCCCCCCAAGTTCTGTATAAACCTATACAAGGACCTTCCCTTAGTCGTGGTCTTCTATTGTTGATGCCATGCTTCCATCCGAGGCCGTTAAGCCTTCTCCGCAGGTGGGAGATATGTAATTGTTCGAAATTTGGATCCGATGAATTGTGATCACCATTCTGCTTCTGTACAACCCTGGCTCGAAACCACATCCCAAATACCTCGGCCTCCCAATCTCTCCGCAGACTCCACATGTCGCCTCGAACTTTCACTTCTAAATCAATTGGGAGACCATTTCCTAATATAGTAGTAGTCTCGTAGGAAGTTGTTTTAAACACACCAGTGCATACAATAAGGGGACAGTCCTTAAATTTTGAAGAAGCTCTCTATTTCTATCCAACCTATTCGCCCAAATGGGCGCCGCATAAGAGATAACACTCTCAAAGACACCTCGGTGCACCATGTACAATTGACGGCCCGACAGTTCATAGTCCTTCTGAGCAATCCGCCTAAGTTTGTGCATCACAGAGACGAAGTTGATGGACTGGTTTGTGTATCGACCACTTTTCATCAAACAAACACCTAGATGACAACAGTAGATGCGAGCCCCAGGTACATTTTCTTATTATCTTCCCGCACATCAATGAGATGCAGCGACCATTTTTTCTGTCGAGTCCTCCTTCCTCGCCCAGAATTCAAGGACCTTACAAAACCGGTCCCCGAAACCATCATTCGGCGCTAACAGTAATAGCCTGCCGCCGTCGTCTCTGCTGACCTTAGAGAGCGCCTTGATCATATGTCGTATCAAGTCTGTTTCCCCGTTCGCAACGTTCGCAATCAGTATCACAAAAATAGTTGACCAGTCAACATCTTCATCACTGGGGAAAATGGTAGCTCCGGTATCCAACCGGTTACCCAGAGCAAGACTTCTGATGGCATTAAATAGCAGCCCTTCGTCCAATGGTTCTTGGTAATAAGGAAGATATGGCCTTCAACACTTCCTATCGCCGGGAAACCCCGCTTGACGTCGACTTTTTGAAAAACGTTCCTCCACCAACGTGCACCGATGACTTCATCAAATTCACCCATATCTCCAGAGCACAGGACACGCTCAAGTGCATCCTGATTTACCGCCAGTTCCATGTCTCCTTGTCTGCATTGGCTTTATCCGCAGTCGACTATCTTTCAACGGCACCAACCACTTCTTTGGCCCTGCCTCTGAGTACTATAGGGAAGCCTCGAACCATGTTGGCAATCAAATTCATTGTCACAGAGCGCTAACAGGTCCTTAACTACCTCCAACAGCCTTTCGCCGCGTGGCCGGCCTTCTTGCCTCAGCACGGGCACACAGGTGTCTTCCTCTTCTTCACTCCAGGGCTGATACTCAAAGCGGAACACCGGTCCCTCAACCGGACCACCTCACCGAACAACTCCAACTCCGATGTAGGTGAGGGTGCAATAGCCCTCTTGTTCGTAGCATTAAGTCAGTTCCACATTCTCACCTCGTGCTTCTGTGACTTCATAGAGTCCGCTCTCATGGCCTGTAGCATTGGTTGAACAACGGTAATAATTTCCTGAAAACTATTTATATTAAGACAATATAGGTTTATTATCCCGTTTATGTTGTTTTCGAAATTCAGATTTCATCTTTCATTTGAGGAACATTCCTATAATTAACAGTTTATGGTTTTGACATATGCCTATATCTACAGGAATATAAATGAGTCATGAATATATACTAAAACATATTCAAAATAATATGTTCATAGCATACGATATACTTGTTCATTCACTACAATTCATTAATTATTTGGGGGGAGGGGAATTTTCCCCTTAGTTCCTTAAAAACAATGGAAGTGTAATAATTTATATACTTTATATAAAGAAAACTCGTGTTGCTTATCTGTAATAGTGGGTTTAAAACAAAAAAAAAAACAACACAACAAATATCTCATAAAGTGTTTCTCAGTATGGCTATTATAACATAAACGTCGGGTATTATATCTAATATCTTATGTATTAAATTTTTATATAAGTCTCAAATTTCACATTTGATAGATAAAAAATTAATTTTCTTTTATATGTCTGAAGATTATTAACCTTTATTTGTCTTCTATTTTTAAAATAATAAGACGTTCCTTTTTACATAGTAAGATATATCGTTTTATTAAATGAATATGTGTTAGGGCTAAGAAAATTGTTACATATTCTCTACTGTAACATGTACTTGAATTTTCAGACCTCCATTTATGTCTTGAAATTTATAATTTATAAATTAATTTATTTTCCTTTTATTTTGCAGTTTGTCACGTCAAAGAATTAAATGATTTTTTTTTTTTTTTTTTTTACCTCCGGAACCACCATTAGGTTATATCTTCAGAGCATGAGATGAACGAATTGTAGCGTGTGTGAAAAATGGCATGCCTGACCGGGATTCGAACCCGGGACCTTTGGGTTAAATTAAATGATGATGACAAGCACAGTGAAAGCTAATGAATCCGATTTTAAAAAAGTATTTTTAGAATGTAATAGTAAATTTTGTTATTTAGTTGAAAAAAGGAATGGAAACGACTAACATACAGTTTAAGTACAGAGATTTGGATTTAAGTTTATATCCATCTGTATTTTTTTTTTTTTTAGAAAAAAATTTTTAAATGGCAGTTGACAAGAAACAACAAATTTCTGTTGATGTATACGTTTATATATATTATTTTGAATTTCCCGTAATTAAGCTACGTTAAAAAAGATTCTAGTACTAGACAATCGTTATGATAAATTTTGTGGCGGAAAATGTTTGTTTTTTCTTTTATCGCTGCTTATTTTCTAGTTTCTCTTAGCTTGTGTGGGAGAGATTTTTATAGCCGGATACCTTGCCTGATTCCAACCTTCTAGAGGATGCTCCCAGTACATTATGCAAATGAATAATAATAATAATAAAAAATACATGATACATAGTTCTTTGTGCGTGCTTTTTCATACATTCCATTTTTTATTTGTAGAAAACAGCATTTAAGAAACTAATAAATGATTCAAAAACTTTGTCTCAATATAATTACCGTACTGCTTCTATGAATTACCAAAAAAACAATTAATAATTTCTCAATGTTTCATAAAAACAAAATAGAATAATTATGACATTCCCAACAAAAAAAAAAAACTTACTTTGGTCAACATTAATTTTACTGCTCAAGAAAAGTCCTATTTACAACTCAAATCACACGGCAAAAAATTAGTGTACAAACTATCATTACTGTTACTAATGGTTTTTTTTTTTTTATACTGCGGATTTTAAAAGTTTGTTTTTCTAGACACACATATACATATTTTTAAATAAGTTCACTTCATTTCTCTAAAACAGTTAGGCCACTTTAATTTGTATCTTAGCAGTTTTTTCTACAATGAAAGAGAAACTTATATTAAAAATTTCTAAATTGTAACATCATTATTTCATAATAAAAACAAATATGAATCTTTCCCATAGTAAAACCATAGATTAATTTTATTAAATGGTCAATTTCTTTAGAAGGGAAAATTTAGCTCTATTATAAAATTTGATTTCGTTGGAGGCTTATTAAGAAATAATTTCAACTTCAAAAAAATTAATAAAGTTATTAAAATAATTATACTTTGAAAAATTATTAAGTTTAAAAAAGTAATAGTAATTCGATATCTCCTCAAATAGCAATAGAAATGATGAATTGGTGTTTAGAGATGGCGGATGGAAATTACTATCTTGTGAGTTACGTCATGATATTCGATATGTAACTTTTTAATGGTTGAATGTAGAGCGAATTTTTTTGTAATGTAAGTAATATTTATAAATTTACTGTACCTACTTAACTGGTTTTTTTCAAATTATCTTTTTCCAATCATTCGTTTTAAAATCCTACTAAATAATAATATGTTATTTTTGTTTACCGTTGTGATATTTAAGAATCAATTTGTATTCATGTAATGTAAACAATGTTAATTAAGGTAATTCGTGTAGATTTGATATTAGCAAGAGATTCATTACAGTTGTGATGAAAAAGTGATTTTATGCTTTAGAAAATTGTAAAATACGATAATTATTTCTCCAGTATTTACTTCAATAAATGGGCTTTAATTATTTTGATGACAAATTCACAATAGAGTCTGAAGCAGAAAAATAAGTAAATGTACGTTTAACGATTATGAATAGGATCCCGTGTTTCGTTTTTTGTTGTCTTTTGAGTAATGGCTGTAAAAATTAAAATACAATAGGCAGTTAATGAAACTAACTTTTAATAAAATCTTATTTAACTTTTGTAACATTTTCAATTGTATTAAAGAAATTTTATAACGGTCCTATCATTTGAAGAATTTTCAAGCTATTAATCAAAGTTTAGGAAGCTCAGTTTACGTGAAAAGTGGAGATAAATTGTTGACCGGTAACTGACTTTTTTCTACTTAAGACGTCCTGTCGTGGTAGGATTCCTCAACTGTAATACAACTTTGTAGCTAATGATTAAATAAAATTTAAATTATCTTTAGCCAACAACGGACTTTTATGAATTGTAGCCGATTACAGTCAGATAAATAGAATAATTTAAAAAATAAATACTTATCACTGACTATTGAAAAAAAAAATTTAAAGGAGATGAAAATTTATAAACAAAAAAATTGAATAAACCAACTTTATTCGGAATGTTACTGAAGTTTAGTAGTTTTTCTGTTATCAGAATTCTTGGGATAAGAAATTGTTTTTCCGCAAAAAAGTATGAATTTAATCGGATTACCGTAAAAGAAGGATTTATTTGATTCATTTCCTTCATGGCTGAATTAGAAGATTTGGATTGGAAAAATATAATTTTTTTTATTTCTATTCGGATTGTTTTTATATATTTTTATTTTATGACAATGTTTTAGGTTTTACGTAAAAAAATCGTTCTTTACTTTTTTCCATATTTATTATATTATCTGAAAATCGACATAAATTGTATTATTTGAAAACCATTCTATGAAGGAAAAAGTATATAATTATTTTTATTGTAATATTCTGTACCGTCCCTCTTTTGTGCCATTTATTTAAGCTGAAATCATCTTATTAAAGATTACACTTTTACATTTTTAATTATGATGAGACGAATAGCAATATTATTAATTTTATCTCATCGATTTTTTAAAAGTTTGATAAAACTTTTCTTCAACTTTTCAAAAATAATTTCAAAATTTAAATTGTATATGTAATCATGGTGTTTAATAAATAAGACTAGATACAACTGAAGAAATAGAACTTGGAGATTTTATCATACTCAAGTGATTTCAAGGACTTCACTTGGTTAACTCATGCGGAAGATTAAAAAGCGTAACTCATTCTAATGATGCTCGGATAGAATAATGAGGTGATAGAATAATCAGCCTAATCTTTATATATCTATAAGTGATTTATCGTATTTTGACTTACAGAATTATCTAATTTATACTGTTAATGGAGAATTTTAATACTTTTAGAAAAAATGTTTTGTAATAGTTTACAGACTTGAAAGTATTCAAGTGCACAATTTTAATATTTTTTAGCTGAATTTTATATCTATAACAGAGTTGAAATTTTTGAATAAATGTAAAGTAAAAATACAAAGAATTGCACAGTATGGACAATCAGACTAATCGGTATTTGACTTTACAAGATGGAAAATTAGTACATATAGACATATCAGATATTAGTACAGGGTGAGTCACTACTATATTATGATTATTATTATTATGATTATGATTATTATTATATCACTACTGTATATTAGTACAGGGTGAGTCACTACATCAGCTACTATCAGAACATGTTGCTCATAGAGGATTAATTCCTTATTACAACCAGAGAAATAATTATTATTGTAATCTTTAAACAATTAAAAATACACAGTAAGATGTTATTTAGGTTTATCGAGTAAATTTATATTTTTTCAAACGTAGAATCTACTGAGAACTAATTAGTCACCTCTCTGAAAGGCATACTATTACCTGTAAGCTCAAATACTTCTCAAACACATGTGGATTTTCTTATAAATGCGGCAGGTAGTTTACGGCTACACAGTTTGTCATATACTACCGGCCTCCGTTGCGCGAGTGGTAGCGTCTCGGCCATTCATCCGGAGGTCCCGGGATCGAATCCCGGTCAGGTATTGCTTTTTACACGCTACAAATCATTCACCTCATCCTCTGAAGCAATATCTAACGGTAGTTCCAGAGGTAAAAAAAAAAGTAGTCATATACTACTTAGTATTCAAATACACAATTAACTTCTAAAATTTTAGTTACTATTACCATTATGAATAATAAAGTTCAGGCACCAACATTTTTCAACACGTTATAATATGTTTACATCTTATTCTCAAGCGAAAGCTTTAAGCTTACCTTTAAGAAAACATTAATCGAATATTATATTCTATATTTAACTATATTAATTTTTTTTAAATTCATCTTAATGTATCCAAATTACAAACAATAATTAATCTAATAACTAAAATTAATTTAGAGGCAGTAGATACCAATATAAAAAGTTCACATAGAAGGATATAATGTATTACATTGATTACTTTAAAAGTGTATTTAATGATCTGAATAATTTTATATCATGGTAAAAAATAATGCCATGGCATCTAATAAAATGTATTAAATGGTTTTAATAGAAACAATCCTTCATTCACAATATGTATAGATTGCTGTGATGTCTTTCTTGTCTATTGATTAATTCAATAGTTAAAAGTTTTATTGTCCCAAATAGTTAAGCAGGTTTGATTTAAAAAAAAAAGATTAACTTAAATATTACTTTTGCTTTGTAAATCGGAATCAACTAATAAAAAGATTATATACGATTATTCTACACCATTTCGGGATTGGCTATGATCTGATGGATCAGTTAATACAAGAATTACCCTAAATCAATTATTTTACTTGCTCAGCGTTTCTCACGCTGTTGTTAAAAAATTAAACCATCTACTCTCTTAATCTCAGTAAAGATAGGGTATATCATCTACAATGTTACACTACAACGTCTATTTGCCTATCCTTCGCCATCTCTGAGAAAGTAAAATATATTTACTTTTAATGTTTTCATACACTGTTTCATTCACTTTATTATTAATCTCCTACAGTCTATAAGTTTTTTTTCCATGACTGTATCTTTCTTTAAAACTACAACATGTCATAAATAAATTAGAAAGTTATTTTCAAATTCATCTGTAAAGATTGTCTTATCGGAAATATTTTATAATTTATTCTTCAGTAAGAAAAGGTTTCACTGTAATGGGATCGTATTAAAAGTCTCAATTAAAAAAAAAATGGTTAGAAAAGAAATCGAGTTAATTTAAAAACCCTTAACTTAAGGAATTAAAATGACCGTATAATTTGTTTTATATTAGTTTGTCTAATATTTTTTTTAATCTTTTTGCTTGCAGTACCCATTTTAATTTAATAAGAAATATACAAATATATTTAATATCACCATAAACGAAAAAATAAACAAAAAGTATCATTCATATTCAGCGATGTTTTAGACCATACTGTAATTCTAATGAAGAAGCTTTAAACAGATCACAATTTGCAATCTGTATAATGTTTCCTGTACTGAGTAGGTTATCCCGCGTGTCATCAATTAAATACAATTGGTTTTGACACTTAGATTTTGTAAATTTCTAGTATTTAAAAGATGTAATATGTCAAGTTGAAAGTAGATCAAAGTAGATCATAGTGTTTGATATCTCAATCAAATTAGAATTTTTATAAAGAAAACATTCTTGAGATAATTCCAAAATCATGTCAACAGATTACACAATATATATGTAATCTGCCTCTTTTTATTCATAATTACATTACTAAGTTTAGGGTTCATGTTACTGTTGATTTAGATTGCAGATAAGGGTTTATATGTAAACTTGCTTGAAAATTATAGGAAAATTATCTCGGTTAAATCACATTAATTTTTTTCTTGGATAAATATTTCATTCATTGAAAATCTATCCTTAATCTAAAACATACATGTTTATTCTCGTTATCGAATTTGTACGCTTTAAAATAGCTACAATGAATCAAGATTAAATGTATTTTTAGTCTATGTAGGAATTTATTTTTATACAATTCATTTTATGTTAAGTCCGAAGGGAATTTATGTACACATTAATATATATCTTGCAAATATCATTCCTTTTAGAAATATCAAGTGATGTTACGGCTTGAGTAAATATTTCGCGTTTAAAAGGTATTAGTCAATTTATTCTTTCTTAAGCAAACTTTATAAGATACTCTGAATTTGACATTTTCAGATGAATATCATTTAATGAAACTCCTTAAAAGTAAATGTAAGGTATTAATAATTTAAAATAAAGGTTTTTTTCCTGCGATAAGGGCCTATAAAAGCTACAGGTTCAAAGAGCAAGTGAATTTATTTTTCATAACGTAAATATTGCTAAATTTCGTGTAAACAAACAAAAAATATATAAAAGGTAGATTTAAACATTAATTTGAGTAGAAAATTCAATTTTATTTTTTGATATTAAATCACCTGCTCAGTTACTCCATTCCTTTCTCGTTACTATTAACTTTGACATACTTGTGTTACAATCTTAACTTTGTTATTATTCACTTTATGTATTCCAACCTTTGTCTTGCCTTCAGTTTTATCTGTTACTTTTTCTCCATTTACTAAATTATTGGTAACATTGAAATATAAAGAAAAATAAACTTGGTTACAATTAAAGTAAAATTCATTTATTTCGTATAAAATTTACCCTAACTATGCTTCAACTGAAAATTATAGATTTATAATTCTATAGTGTTTTAATTAATGACTACAAATAAAGACTTTTGTTGTCTTAGAATAATGAATTTTTTAATAGATAAAATTATAAATGATGTATCCATTAATTTTTCTGCAGAGTTTTTTAGGCTTCATTTCTTATGGAATTATTGAAAATAATTGAGAGAAAATATATGGGTAAGCTGCATGTGAACACATTACATAGTAGCGCATATGTTATTGCAATATTGGTATACAATCACGAGCAAAAAACCCCACAAAAGAAAAATTTAATGTAATAGTTGACTGTTGAAAGTAAAACCTTGTCACACTACATTATTTCTCCACCTTCTATAGAATCAGCTGTAGCTTTTGTAAATCACTTAACCTTGCTAAATCTTGTTTATAGTATGACTTCGTTGCATTAATATTTTTTCTTGTTTACAGAAAATTAAAATCAAATTAATAGATGTGTACAAGTGATAAAAATACAATTGTATTTTATGAATAAAACTACTCAAACTGTGAAATATAAATTTTAGGAAAAAATATTTACTCATATTTAAGTAATAATAAATAACTTCATTGTTGGACCTTTGTTAATTTGGTGTGAAGCAAAGTATACATATTTAATGTACTTATTTTTTTTTATCGATGAGTTTCGAAGGAATACCAGTTACATACTCCCCAGTAACGTACTTCCCCAGTCACGTAAGGGGAAGTATCGGACTCGAATCCTGGATTAAAAAACCGGGCAAAGCAGGTTCCGCAAAGATGTTAAATTAAGTGTGTGTAGTGGCATGAGCCCTATCAACTAAACCTCCTCTCACCGCTCTCCGCCACCCTGAGACCGGACCCGCAATTAAGCAATTCTCAGTCTCGGGGGGGGGGTGCCTATGGTTTCAGGAGATCCGGAGTTCCCGTGCCTCATCATCGCCATCTATCCGTGCAAGCACGGCCGAGTGACCAATCAGCAGAGAGCTATTTGTCACCCCGTCCTCCTACAGTCTTCTTCTTCACCTCAACCATGGTGGAAATTCTCATATGTTAGCGTAAAGCCAATCCCTCTAGTCTTCGGATCATTCTTGATTTTCTTCTTCATTTTTACATAAGATGAACAACACTAGGTTACTTACTTCCTCCCGGGGACCTTTTAACATGTGTATCACTACGGTGTCTGTGGTCGGCCATTCCAGACACGTCTGCCTTTTTGTCATGTCCATCTTACACAAGAAAAAGTAGTGTGTTCTGCAAAATCTTTAAGTAAGCAATAATCATTTAAGGGGATTGCCCCCTTATATACCTTAGATAAGTAATTGGAGAACACCCCACCATAAACCGACAGGACCTGCATTAGATAAAAATTTATCTCGTCATGATGTCTGTTAATCCAGGGTGATATTCTCGAGATCAATCTTTTTTGTCTAGAGACCTGTGGTCTTGGACAAATTTTTTTCTACGGTTAGTTGATGCGCATCCTGCTTCTGCATACCCGATTCGGTAGGTCTTACCGATCCGCTTCATAACCACCCGATAGGTACCCCCTCCCACGGATCTCCGTCCAATCCTTCCAGTATGGTTGCCCAGGACTGCGCCTTCGACTGCTTGATCGCCCATCACAGATTCTTTTTTTAATCCCAGAACTGATGCACCAATTCGTCCACAGTTTCTAATTCTCTGCTTCGCGGTCTCTGAATCTGACGCCTGACCTGCAAGGTCAGTGAGCGGAATGCGGCAATTTCGTTATTCCACCAATAAACACTATTTCGTAGAATACCTTCAGGTCGTTTCACCTGAAACTGCTACATGATTGCCTTGTGTTCTGATAAATATTACTCCTCAACAAGGGCCCAAACCAACAGTACCCCAAGAAATTCTCTTGGAGGGCAGTAATATCCACTAATGACCGCCTACCTCTTCGAACGAAAGTGGGCTTCAAGGGATCATTAACTATAACCATTCCGGTTGCCTCCAAAATTGCCGCCAATTCGTTTCCTCTGTAGATAGATCTAATCCCCGCTAACTGCTTTCTCTCAGCATTGAAATCTTCTGTGAGAATAACAGGATTTATTGACCTTTTTCTTCAACTTATTCAAGAATTTTTCGAACTCGATCCCATCAAAATTTGGAGAAATATATCCCACTGTAATTATATATTCAGTTAACTCAAGAACAAAAAACCTCTTCAACTTTCACTTTGCCAGCATAACATATGTAGATGTTCCTCACTGCAACGTCAACAGCGATGTCGGTAAACAATCCCTCTTCATTCACTCTTCGTATATATTTACTTGTTCTTAGATATTATTATTCACGTTATGCACACAAGGTTGGTATATAGTAAGCATTGGTTCCGTTTTGGTAATAGAAAGTGGAACAACTGTCTCTACTGCGGAGAAAGAGAGAAAACTGAGCATGTGGTCCTGCGATGTCCCAGGTGGGCGGACGTACGAAATGAGTTTAATGCCACGGAGGACACGCCCGAAGACATCATGGCTGCAATGTTGAAAGTTCCCAAGGATGAGAGCAGATACGTGGGTGGATCACCACGATTATATTATATTACGTCCATGAGCTTTGTTTGTCAGTATAAAAAAGATTCGAATAGAATTTTTATTTAATTACCACTCTTATTAGGGATAAACTCTTTTTCTAGACATAAAGAGATTTACCGGGTATTTAAAAATATATATATAATAAGACACTTTTAATACTTTTTATCTAATAAATAATTGTAGTGGGTCAGAATAATAGAACAATCTTATTAATAGTTTATTACAATGGTTAAAAAAGTATTTTTTCTGTACTAAATAACAATAATTGTCGCCATTAATGTTATCATGCAAGTTGGTTGAGATGTTTTTTTTTTCAAAAGTCTTGATCTCCAATACTTTTCATATCTTTACATCCTCCTGAAACATATTCTTCATCTTCAGTCTTTCTTACGGATGTAAGTATTGTTTTAAAATCTATTATTAACCACTTTTCATCTTATTTCAATTTATAACGTTTATTAATTTTTGCAGCCCCGGTAAGTCTAATAAAAAATTATAACGTGGGGGAAAAATAGCCTCATAAAACGCATTCTCTTCTTTTTACAAGCTTATTTTTATTGATATAACTAACTAAACTTTTTTTTTCATATTGCGTACGTTTGAACACGAATGTATCTTTGAATGTATTTTTGTTCTAATATTCCTCTACTGGCTTCACTAATGGACTAATATACAGAACATATTACCTTTCCTTTCAGCCATTTAACTTAATTAAAAAAGTTTATCGTTAGTTCCCAGTTGAAATTTTATAAAAGTTTCGTGTTACCACAATTAAAATTTTTTTAAAAGTATCTGTAATTTTGTTTTTAAAATTCTCATGAAATATTTAAAAATATTTTCATTATTAATCAAGAAAACTATTTTTCGTTATTTTTCTGTATAATTTATTATTGAAACAGAAAACGAACAACTTAAATATGAGTATGTATAATTAACTTAATAAATGTATATATCTAATATATACTTTATCATTTCAGTTGCGTTTCATAATGCATTTACAGCTTTCTCCATCCATAATCAATGGACCTTTTCATGTTATATATACGTATATTTTTTGTATATTTACATTTACGTATACATATATATTTTTTTAAGTAATTAATTTTTTACTAATATAATGTTGGATTTACTATACAGCCATCTGTTAAGATTTTAAAAAATTTTACTAAAAAAACCTAAAAACTTTCTTGCAATGAGTCATATATATTTTAGTTAATATTCAATATTGTAGCTTTAGGTGCTGAGTTAGTCTACAAAGAGTTGACTGCAATTAATTGTCTCGTGCTTAAATTGAGAAAAATCTTACTTTAATGTACTTGGATAAAATTAACCTAAGATAACTGTTAGCAGAGGTTATTGAGCAAAACTTAAGTTTTGTTTAAATCTGTAAATATATTTTAAATGAGATGATTTTATGAGTTTTTCTGGTAAATGTACTTTTTGCTAATTTAATTTCATTACAGTATACAACAAAGAACATCTACCGTTATAAAAAAGTATTTTTCTTGTTATTTTTTTATTCAATTTTTTAATCCAAAATAATACAATTGGACTTAAATAAGTTCTAAATTTTGTACACATTTACGTTTACGTGAGTGAACGCGCGGGTTTGTGTTTGATTTCGATTTATTGTTTTCTCAAGAAGAATATCAATTACTAAAATGAAAGTCGCTATATTACAAATTTAAACATTATAATGTATGTCATTATATGGCATAAGATTTTACGATAATATTCAAAACTATGTCAGAGGGATGATTGCATTAAGTACACAGAGTCGGATGAGGATGTGAACTTTGGGTTTTTCGATTCGATAAGTTTTTATTTATTTTTTTTCATTTTAGGGCGTGATATTTTAACTTTTTAAAAAATGATATAAAATATATACAAGTAATTTTTCAGTTATATGTTATCATATTTCACTCAGACTTTCGACATAAATTTTATTAAATATTTTTCTATAAATAAGGTTTATCAAGATGAAAAAATTATAACGCTGATCACTTATCAAAGATTTACAAGCTAACATCATACTCAACCCGCAATGATAGAAGTGTTTTTCTAGATGAGGGGTAACCAGAGTAGGAACAGCTTTCAAGCCTTATCAGAAAATG
Source organism: Zanna intricata (assembly GCA_010016005.3). Classification (NCBI taxonomy): domain Eukaryota; kingdom Metazoa; phylum Arthropoda; class Insecta; order Hemiptera; family Fulgoridae; genus Zanna; species Zanna intricata. Next base: position 55,389 of record JAAAKQ030097643.1, read on the forward strand.
TTGAGCACTAACTATCTCACCCGGAACTATGGTTGTTCTATAGGTTTTTTTATCTTCATTGTTTAACTTACCGATTCCAAAATTAAAAAAAAAAAGAAATTCTCTAACGGAGCGTTATCAAAGTAAGAATAATTTATAACCTTCGTTAAAGTTGAGGGAGGAAATTTTTCTTTTAAATGTTGTTTTCAATTCCGGACATGCATGGCATTTTCATTCACAAATTTACATTTTCATATTCTCACACAAACTTTAAGCTTTATGGTGAAATCAACAAGCAGAAAAAAAAGTCAATATCAATATTTTACATTTTTATGTGTTTTTAAATAAATTTTATGATACCTAGGTAAAATATCTAAGAGTAGGATTAAATAAAAATTTTAAATAAAAAAATTTAATATCATATTTTTCATATGATTAATGAATAATAAATAATTTGTTAGTGTATATTCAATAATAATTGTTAGTGCAATAGCTAACTACCAGCCGTGCGAAATTTAAATAAAATAATTAAATGCTATGGTATAAGAAAAAATGTATAATGAGATTAAATTTAGAATAAAAAAAAAAAAAGAGTTGAACAATAATTAGTTTGAATGAACATTAATTTAATAAAAAGCATTTAGAAAAAATAAGAAAAATGTATGAATTAATATTATTTGATAAAGGTGTAGTGAATTCTGAAAACTAATATGACATTTACAAAGTAAATAATAATAATTAATGGTGTAATATTATTACTTAACATTTAACATTATAATTGTAATTAATTAAAATTTGGAAGAAACAAAACAGTAATATAAAAAAAAAAGTATTTAGACAGAAAATTACTGAATAATCATATAGAAGAACAATCAAATGGATACAATAAAAAAACAAAACAAAGTGTATACCTTTTAAATAACAAAGTTTTTTAAATATATATATATATATATATAAAACACTTAAACTTTTCACCGTATTTTAAAGTACTTTGGTGAAAACCGTAGACTGGACTAAGTTTATATATCAGCAACAAAATTATAAAATAAAATCAAATAGGTTATTAAATTATATT
>JAAAKQ030097644.1:0-12873 GCA_010016005.3 Zanna intricata
GATATAGTATTCAAATCCGTATAAAAACATGGTACCTAGATAAGTTAAATTTACCTTATATATTTATAAAGTATTAATTAATATTAATTAAATTTAAGGTAAGAATTATCTTATCAATAAGATAAATGTAACTTATCTGATTACTGTGTTTTGATGATTTATATTTCAAATAATAAATTTTATTAGCAAAGTGGTCAAAATATTACTGAATTATATATACACATAGAGAGAATCTGATCTAAGTTCTACATAGCTCAATATAAAGGAAGACTGTTTGTTGTATATATACAAATAAAATGATGTATTAAAATAATTATTTTTGATGTAGGTTGAAGCCTAAAACATATTATTTTGATTACTAGATATATATTAAACCATTAGATCTGTGAATAATCTTTTAAGGGCTGTAGGTTTTTGACTCATATATAGAATATGCAAGTGTTATAAATTATAGATGCATTATTTTTTTAACAAAGCTATTTGTAATTTTTGTAGAAGAATCTTCAAAACATCAAGAAACACAAAAATATAAAATTATATTATTTATTAAGTCTATTACTTATTTATTTTTTGTTCATATATGCACTTGCATGCACATACAAAACAACCAAAGCTGAGATATCATTGCCAGAACTTAATACATTACCAGATAACACTACCTAACCTAACTATGTATTAATAAAGGCAATAACAAAATTATTATGTCTTTCTCATGTATTACCAATTTAATATCTCTTATTATGTGGGAGCATGAATATATTGCTTCTTTCACTAATTTTGGGGTGAATAAAATGTTAGGTAAAACTTAAAAAAACAAATATATTACTTTTTTAAATTGTTTATTGAAACACATGTACAAGTTAAATTTCATACAGTATGAATATTTGACTCGAGTATTGCAAGATGTTACACCATCTAATAGAGTTCATAACTGCAGATCCAGAAGGCTGTTTAATCATTATTTATGTCACTTATTTTAGAGTAGCAAAGCAAACACAATATCTGTTGAAGATGAAATAAGTTTCCTACTGCAGCAATTACAGCCATACGTTTAAAACTTATCTAGGGTCCTCAAAAAACTACTTTCTTATATACTGTTTTTATATCAAATGCTTTCTTATAGATATAATAATTATATTAATAATAATAATAATATAATAAAATTATTTTCATAATACAATGAATTATAATATATATTTTTTATTACATAACTTGCTAATAATTAATTATTTATTTAAGAATGTTACACTTGTTATGGGGGCACAGATCATGATATGTTTCGATAATGGTGTTTTTAATAGTCTATGACCGTCACAGTTAAAGACTTATGTAATATAGGAAGAAGGCTAGAGTGGCTTTATGTAGTCCATTCAACATCACATATGGTACCTGCAGCTCTGACGAAGCCATAGACACCTTCCTTGGTCACCTAACAAGGAATTACGGGCTCAAACCATATCAATATTTTATTTTAACAATAATTCACGTTTTCTGAAAACAACCAAAAAATAATGCAATAATCATTCAGTAAATTTACTGAATTATATTTTTATAATACTCAGCTTATAATTACGTTATATGTATATAATTTTAATTTAATTGTATGTACAATATTATGATAGAATAATTATATTACAATGTATACATTTTATGTATTTTTACTTTGAAATAATAAATATAATTATTTTACAAATTCTTTGTTTAATTATTATTTTTTACTTCTTATAATTATAATTGTTTCAGTAATATGGATTAACGCTTTTAAAATACATCTTTTATTTCCATAATTGACTACCAATATACACTAATTAACTTAACTCTATATCAGTCAGAATTGCTGTATATTTTTACATTTTTAAAATATATCTTTAATCAAATTACTGTGAAATTAAATAAATATACCTTATGATTACCTTCTCATATAGTGTTTATTATATATATTTTTTTTTGTAACATTTTATACAATAACATAATTCACTGAAGCAAATTTTTATTATTAAAAAATTTACTATGCATATTTTGAATAACCAAAGAGTTTAATTTTTACCTTACTACGTAAATTAAACGTTTCTTTTTTATATTTACTATTTCATGACATATATATATATATCTAGCTGGTAGAATAAAATTCTAATAAAACAGCTTATTAAAAAAATATATAACTGTATATTATAGTTATAGTTATTTGCATTTATCATTAACATTCTATTCTCATGTCAAGAATTTTGAATTTATTTTTTATAAAAACTTCAGGTATTCATTAAGGAAAAAAAAATTGATAAAATAGATTTTTGAATGTTATCGCAACCACTGTAGTAAAGTGTCTCATCGTAACACATTTTTAAAATTACTGATTCTCATGAATAAATTATATATAACATGTATATTTTATAGATTTTTATACACTCAGTTATTAATTTTAAACACTGGTGGCTATAATGGCAAATCATGTTATCCATATCAGTAGTGTCTTAATGAAAATACTAACATAAAGTAAATTAATTTTTTTTGTAATATATTATTAAAGTCATAAAATGAAACTAAATTTCACTATAATTGGTATGAATAGACTTGGAGCACTGTCTCTCACTTTTCCAAAACACAGTTAGATGAAAAAGTTTCTAATATTTGGTTATTAAAGTAATTAAAAGCAATAATTAATTAATAAGATAACTACATCTGATATCTAAAATGAAAATCTAATAATACAATATAGACCATGATATTATTCCTGCTGGAAATTAGTTCATTACAGATTGTAGTATGGTATATGTGTAGTACCAATAATAAACAAAGGAGACATCAGAATATCATAACTATTAGGGTTTAGGTTAACTAAGTCATGGGGCACTAGTTTTCAAATCTAAGGATTGCCGGGTTGAATCCAGCTTAGATTGCCTGAAACTATACTCCTACTACTACTTCTACTGCTAGATCCTACTGATCTATTTATAATGTGTATTTAATTTTCACTGGTAGAGTTAAGGTAAAGGTTGTTAAATATGGTGCTACTAGCATAACCCTCATGTATGTCATTGGCTTTTATCAATTTCATTCCTGCATCCTATTCTTGTCATAGTATTTTGATTCAATCAAACCAGAACTATAACAATATAATTATTAAGAGTAATTTAAATTACAAATCTGTACATCTACTACTTATTTGTTTACTATGCAATTGATAAAAATAATGTGGACATTTCTAAAAGAAGATATCAAAATAAAGATAGACATATGAAAACAACTTACTCTTAAGTTTCAATAAGTATGGTTGAGATTGAAGTAAATAGAAGTTAAATACATGTATAATTATTTCTTGGATAAAAGAGTAATAATATTGTACATTTAGTCCAATGATTGACATATCAAAATGCGAAAACATTCAAAGTTTTTTAAAAATTATACACAACTTATCTTCAAATTAACATAAATTAATCTTCCTTTGGTCGTTCAGAGCTAATTATCACTAACTTTCTGATAGTATTTCACTAAGATAGAAGCTAACAATTGGCCCTGAAAAGCTTTTCAAAGAATAACCTATTAATACAGATTAATTTTTTCATTAATCTGGAAGCAAATAATTTATAATTTTCAATCATTTTAATATAATTTTACATTTATATTATTTAAAAAAATAATAATATCAATTTTAAGTGATGTATTATTTAAATATAGTTTTATTACAACTCTGCTTAATTATATTCTATTGATATAGAATAATATATAATAGACATTTTAATTTTTGATTAAAACTTCAGATGTTTTATTGATCATGCTACAAATGAGATTTTATATATCACAAATTCCTAAGAAAACTATCGTACTCAAAAAATTTTAATTTCTGGATTATTTCATAATTATGTGCTAAATACAATGCTCTATGTCCCAGAAAAAATGTATTAACAATAGTTGATTTGTTAGCAAGCTCATGTGTTTGTTTCTTCTAACCTACTTAGCATGAAGTCTCTGATCCTGACAATATCATTTTGTATTGCTATAAGAGTGTCAAAAGTTTCCAATAAAATCGTGTAATTCTGTCATGCAACTATCTTTGTGGTAAGTGTTACTTATTTATCATTACTATACTTTCTTAATAAATAGTATAATTATCAATTGCTAAATTATTCCTAGGAATGTTAACATATTTTTCTTAACAGATTTAGACAAATAGTGAATTATTATGGATTATTATTATATTCGTTGGAAGATAAACTTTTATGTAAAACCTTCCGAATAACAATCCTTTATTTTGTCTTAATATGATACTCATCAGAAAATTTACTGTATATTTTAGAGATAACTTTGATTGATGGTAAACTATTTTTGAAATAAAATGGTATTCTGTGGAACATGAACAGTATATTTTGAGATGTTAAGTATTGTTTGGGTTAATATAATATTAATGAAATAATATTATCGAAACATGAACAGTTTATTTAGTTTTTATCATTCTGCCATTTTAAAATTATTTTGGGTTAATACTGTATTCATCAGAAAATTAACAGTATATGTTTTGTTATCAACCAGATGTTGTCACAATAATTATTTTTTAGATTTTAAATTATTAGATGTAACATATATATTTATTTATAATAAAAATTATTTAGGATAATGATAAGCAGTCTCAAAAAAAATAAATTGAATTGTTTATTCAAGAAATTTCTAATGTTGTGAAACTTTTTATTGCAAAAAATTAGGACCAGAGGTAAACAAATGTTACAAACGGTTTTTACTGGTATTAAAGATAAAATCTGATTTATGTAAATCTAGCAACATTTCAGAAGAGGATATGAATAATAATATTAATCAAGAATATAAAATAGTATTGAAGATTTCACAATTATTGCTAATGTCAGTGATCTGATTGTTGAAAATCAAAGTGGCCCTGAAAATAATTCAGCTGCGATGATAAAAATAGAGATCCAGATTATATATCAATATCATCCATGTTCCTTATGCTCAATTAGTAGTAGTGAATCTGCTGGTGATGATGATAATATTGAAGATAATGTGCTAACTGAGTAATCTATATCTCAGAATAATCAATAAACAGAAATAATATTATAGTTAAAGAAGCAGTTACTGTAATTTTATATGAAAATAACCCATAAATTTTGAAAAAGAGGACAAGAAAACCCCCTAAAGAAAAAAAAATTTTTTACAAAAAACGTTTTTGCAAAGAATACAAATGAATTAAAACAAAGGTAAAACTTTTAAGGGAATCATGGAGAAGAATATGTAACTGTTGGATAACAAAGCAAATTATTCCAGCAAAAAAATTAAAGAATTTTGTGGAGAGAAACGCAAGTTGAAATGCTGAGATAAAATAAATGAAAATGAAAGGCAATGTACTTTCCATCAGTACTACAATTTATCTGACATCAGTTAAGAGATTTTATTTACAAACATCTACAAACTATTGAACCAAAATACAGATACACTAAAAATAATCCGTGAAATCTAAATCATGCATTTTATTTTACCATTGATTATAACTTAATTTGGATATGCAAACACTTTTTCAAAACAACTCTTGATATTAATGATGGAGTTATCAACACTGTATACAGTAAAAGCTCAAAATATGGTGTGGTTTTAGAGAACTGAAGGGGAAAACACAATTCTCTTAAGAAAATTTACGATGACATAAAAAAAAAATGTCAGAAATCACATAAATTTGGTACCAAAAATTGAAAACCACTACCTTCAAAAACAAACATAAAAAAATTTTACTGAAGGAGGGAAAACCATCAGCAATTCAACTACAAGAGTGAATGCAAAGAATAGGGAAAGACTGTGGCTACATATCACAATGTAAATGATATATTTAATACAGAATTCAACATTTAATTTTACACACCTTGTACGGATCATTGTAACTTAAGCTTCAAATATAATAAGAGCAGTGACGAAGAAAAAGCACCTAAGAAATTGGAGTACAATAATCACAGAAAAGAAAAAGTTCTATCAAGAACAAAAAAGGAAGATAAAAAGAAAAGTGGTAAGAACTTTATTGTGGCTGTCAATGTTTTGCAAGCAGTTCTACAGAAACCAAAAGGAAATTCTTCTATATTTTATTACAAATCAAAATTGAACTCAATGAATTTCACTGTAAGATACTTCACTGTATGATTTCACTTATGTATCTGCAAGGGAACTCATTAGAATGTGATTCTGATGAATTAAACAACCTTCTACTGCAATCAATGTGATGGACAGCAAAAAAAAAAAAAAAAAAAAAAAAATAGGAAAGATAACAATTTGATTTGTACATGGTATTGTGTACTGATTGTGACTGGTTAATAATTATAATTAATAAGTAAGTAAGGGCTGGCTCTCTTGTGAATAATAATTTTGAATTGTTTCAGATATTTAACCGGAACATTTCTATAAGCTGTCTAGCATTATAAACTTAAAATAATAACACAAAAATATTTAATAGATGGGGCATTCGCAAAATGAAGGTGATGCCACTCATTCAACTGTAGAAAAAGAGGTGTGTAAAAAATGATTACGTTTTTAAATTATAAAAATGATTAATAAAAATGTACTGTAATTTGGATAATAAACAGTAATTTGGTTGTAAATTTTTTTTATTCCACTTTGTTTCTGGTGAAGCGACACTGAGATCAGGGCCAATTTTTGTACCTGACCAATACATAACACTCATTAGGACAGCAAAAAAAAAGACATTCCATACAAAGTAAATTAATCTATGATGAGATTTTAGATGTGAAACAGATTAGAGACAATATGGAATGGTCAAAATATATGTATAGTTTTGTCAAAATTATGTAAATTCTGAGGGACAAAAAGTGTTGTTTCATAATATTCAAGTACTAAAATCTGAGAAAAACAAATTGTCCCAGTTTTTATAAAAGGTCTTTTGCCAGTAAAGATTTCAAAATAATTACTTTAGTATAAGTCACTTAGTAAAAGTGAACAATTTCAGATGCCAACAGTCATTCATAAAGCTTATAAAACTAAGCTACAATCAAAGGTTAATAAAGCAAAAAACCTTACATTTTTTTGCTTGTTAAGGGATTTATCCCAAAATATTACAGCTTATTTTATAATTCATTATTTTAATTTCTGAATTTTTTACTATCTTTTTATTATTGTTTGAATTCAACTAAATTTAATTTTTGGAGTTTTGTATTTTGAATTTTGTATTACATAGTAGAAAAATTTTCATTTTCACTTATTTTTGTAATTTTATTATTTTATAGTAATAATTCATCTAAGAATTTTTTCTTTTAATTTTAGAATTTTATGTTGTTTGTTTACCTGTTTCAATTACACAGAGAAGTATCACTTAAATGAATAAAGAATGTGGAAAATAAAAAAAAAACTTAAAAATATTTTCTGCAGAAAAGTGTAACAAGTGAAAGAAGGTGCATCGGGCCAATACTTTTATGTTACTGCATTCAAAATGAATTCTAAACGATGTCATTAAACAGATATGGACAAATTCTCATAATTCACAGCTTAAACACTTAAATGCATCAAGAATCTTATTTTGGCTCCCCTGAGAAATTCACTACTTTTGAGTTACGACCATAAACAACTCTCCTAAGAAAACGGTTACTTAGGAATATGCAATATATCTCGTATAATTATACTTTTAAAAATATATATACTTTTTTTCTCTTTTCAAATAATGAAAAAAAAACACAAAAATTTAGAATTTTTGAAGTGTATAATCTTCTATAATTTTTCAAATTATTAGTCCAATTAATGAATCTTTCATAAATATCTTTAAAAAAACACCCATTATTATTAAAATAATAATTTTACCAATAATTTCTTTTATCAATTAAGTAATACAAATCACCTTTTTTACTTTGTATTAATATTTAATCTATTTATATACATTACTTATGAACATACTATATTTTAAAAAAATATTTCCATTTAATAAATTTTTCTAACCACAAAGGTAAAATTTGAAAAGACAAGAAACTTACCGGTGAAGTTCTTTCATGGAATTCATAAACATCTTCAGTACAAATAAATTTTATAATAAAGTACACTAAACATGTTAAAATTAACTGTACATGACAATGTATTTTGTCTATGATGGTAAGTTAATAATTTATGTATGGTATAAATATTGATGAATTACATGGATAAATTTCTTATCTTTTGTAATTGTATCTTGGTAGTATAAATTAATTATGTAAAAGATACATAATTGATACAGTGGTGTAATATATTTAAAAATTATATTGTAAAATATTTATTTTATAAAATTAACTTCATAAAAAATCAATTGGTTTGAGCCCCTTTATAACAATTATGTTTTTTTTTTACACAAATAGACACATCAACCCATAATAATAATAATATTATTATTATATATAATTATATATGTTAGATATACAATAAAATACATAATATATATTATATAGTTTTCATGAAGGCCCTCACACAATTTTAAGACCCATATTTTTTTTTTATTGGGTTTTAAAGACACTGAATATTGCTACAACATTTTATCAAAATCGTAAAGATAATATGAATTTAACATATATGAAATACTTATTACTATAATAAATAATATTATACTTAGAAAAAGAGAATGTATAGTTTTGAGGTAGAATTAGAGAGAAATATAGAAACTCAAAAGGATTAAATGAAAATGGTTTTAAAAAAGAGAAAAAATTAGACAAAGAAAATCTAAAGAAACAACAGAACTATTAATAATTACATAGATAAAAGATATTATGTAAGGACCTTCAAACATTAACGTACTACAAAAAACCCATTCCCTAAATTTTGACAACGGTAAATTAATTATACATTGATAAATTGCATATATATATATATATATATATTTATATATTAATAATTTATTAATTTAAAGAACATCAAATTTTCTTAATCTAAGCTGATATGTATGTTTGATGAAGTGCAACACCTCTTAAATTAAAGAGGTGGCCCCCTGTAGCTGTTTGAGCTGATTTCATAACCCTTTTAAAGTTGCATACAATTTACGAAATATCTACTTCATAATGTACTTTTCTTCTTCTTCTTCATAATGGACGGATAATTTCCACAGAGGATCTGATACTGTGTTGGTGGTGGTAATAATAATAATAATAATAATAATAATACTTGTACACTTATTTAATAATGCACTTAGAAATTGTAAAAATTAAAATAAATAATAATCAAAATTCATTAAGAAAAACCAAACTAAATTAAATTTATTAATATTCAAGAGTCATAAAATAAAAAAATGATTGTCTATATTAAATGCCATTTAATAAGTTAATATTCTATTTGCATATTGTATAAATATTATTAAAAAAGCTATAATAATTATAATTAAGGGAACTTAGCAGATAATAATATATATAAATAAATATATATATATTTATAAAAGAAATACATTACGCATAGACATTATTAATATCATGATATTATAATCATTAATTGTGCTTCTTTTAATTAAAAATTAATAATGTAATTGGAAAAATTTAATTTAATTCTATACATTAGTATATATCTACATGATACACAATGTACATTAACATTTTTTTTTCCAGTGCAATATTTTACTAAAAATAAAATCCAATCCACAGTAATCAGATCAAAAGAACTCTGTGTACGAGATACAGGAAAGTCATTGATTTGGTGAAGTTAAAAAGTTATTTTTTCAGTTATTAAAATAATATAAATAATAAATTAATATTAAATAGCATCTAAATGAATAAATAAATAAATACTTTGTATTAATTTCAATAAAAATTATTATACTATTATACACCATAAATTTAAAACTTCATTATGAAATTTACACTGTCCTACAATTATAATTACATAAAAAACAAAACACAATAGTAATAGTAATAACTTCACCAGCCTTTGACGATTTCCTGATAAAACACTTATTATTTAAAATATATATTTTAAAATAAACTAATTTGATAGTTTACAACACATCAACCTGACATACACACACACACAAAGCAGTAATTTTTTTTTATTTCACTACATATTCTAAACTATTTGATAATATAATATTAATAATTATGTATAATATATATATTTTTTGGTTAACATTATAACCTTACATTTAAATGTCACAACAACATATAACTAAGGCTTAGGAAGGTGTATTACAGATTATAGCTGGATAAATTCAACAGCAAACTATACCAGGTCTTTTATTTAAGATAATCAGAATAATAATCATTAATTAATTACATAAGAATCTTTGGTATATAATTTAAGAAAAATACAAATAATGGAATGGATAAAAAATTATTATATAAAAAAATAATAAATTTCAATAATATATTATTTTTTAAAAATTATATATCAGTAAATAAGTATGCCACAAATGTAATTTTAGAAATAATGAATTTGATGAGTATGAAATTAGTATAACTTCTACATATTGGAGAGCAATTAATAATCATGTGCGTAAAAAATTTTATCCAAATATCATTATATTTAAAATAAAACCTTAAAAAAAAATAAAAATCTAAAAAAATTGAACATGTTTAAGGTAAGCTCTCGTGTTATTTAAGATTAATTAAAATGATTGTTTACAATCTAAAACACAATATAAAGATAGTGCTCTATCAGAGTAATTTAAAATTAACATTCAAATCTAATTCCATGGAGCAAAATTAAACACTCCTCAAATGGTTAAGATGAAAAGTATAACGGATTTTTTAAGAAAGCATTATAATGATATGATAAATTAAATCAACATACATGCGTAACAATTCATTTTTAAATGAAATAAAAGATAGATTGATTAAAATGAATTAAAAAATCAATAATTTTTAACTAAACTTTGATATAAAATTTAGTTTAAATAATGGTAAAAATTGTTGCTTTTTAATTGATTATTCTGATCTACAGAAGACTATCAATGTAACTTAAAACACTTTAATAAAATTGCAAGAGATTATTAAAGGAAATCTAAAAAAAGATTTTGATAAGTCAAAAGAAATAAACCCTTTAACCCTTGGTGTTTCCATTAGGAAAAAATTACAGAAAATCAAAAACTGTAACGTATTTGATTACTATCGACATTAATTTAAAGTTTAAGTCAAATCTTTAACCAGATGTTAAAGTTATATATTTAAATGTTACAACAGTGTAACACATTATGTCTTCCTGAAGCTTATTGCTCAAACATGTATTTTATATATACATTAATTTGTTTTACTTTGATTAAAGATGTGATACTTGGAAAAATCAACAATGATTTAAATACAAACAGATAAATACTGAAGTAAGTTGGAGCACAGTACACACAGGAAATTATAAGGCTAATTATGATCATCCTGAAATGGTAACAAAGAAGAAAATAAGAAATTACCTAAAACAGATAATATATAAATGAAATTACAAAAAAAAAATTAAATACCGACTGAAAAGAAGGTAAAATCATTAAAAAAAAAGAAATAACAAGAATCAATACCTCAGAATATCTGATGTTAAAACTTGAGGCTATGTCTACCTTTTTCTAGATACATTAAATAAATTGAATACATTTTTATTTTTTCATATACTGAATTTTATACATTTTCAGCTAAAAGTTCAGAAAGGACTTGAAACCATCATCTATAATTTTCACTATACTTAAGTGTCCCTTTGACAAATAATTGATGATATATATAGGTATCTAAAGTATAGTATTTATCAAAGAAGTCAAGTTGATTTGAATTAAGTTTAGTATAATGCACTATCTGAAGAAGACTCATGTTCATCCACAGAAAACAAAGAGCTGTTAATGAACAAGATTTTAATCATAATATTTTATACAAAGTGGCATACATATATATATATATATATATATATTCCATTAAAAAAGTGGTAAAAATAAAAATAAACTTTTGTTAATAAAATAATTTATACTATAAAATAATAAAGCATATGCATATTTAACAACAGATGCTATATGTTAAAAGACAAGTATAGTTTATATTAATCAATTATGATAATAATAATAATAATAATAAAAATAATAATGGATAACGAATTCAGTTAATAATAGTAACTAGACATATATACATATTATTTTTTTAACACTAGAAAACTGTAATAATTAATAATAGAACTAACTACTTTTAAAACTTTGGTCTTAATCACGACAAGAGGCAAGGATTGTCCATTCTCACCACATAGCTAAACAATTTTCAAACCCCAAATCCTACTGAAAACTACTATAAAAATTAAAATTTAAAAAAGCTACAGAAAACACAAAAAACTGAAGATTAACAATAGTAATAAAAATAATAATTACAGGAGGGAGAAAAAGGGAATAATGCATTTAGTACAGAAAGAACAGATCTATTTCAGTTTACATTGTCTAAATATAATATACTAAAATTATCATCCTAATATAGTTTTTCTTTTGTAAAACTACAATAGGATATTAATAACAATCATAATATTGTTGAACTCTGTTCCACTAAATAATTAAGATTAATTATCTAAAACCAACAAATAACAGTTATTTAAAAGCCTCCACAGATAGTAATTTATTAAAATGAAAGAATACGTAGTATATCTTTAATTGTTAAATCAATAACAGCTTTTTTTTTATATTTAAGTACATAAAACACTTTTTGAGACAGATCTACTGTTTTATATACAGTTTTGGTTGGAAGAGAAGGTACGATTATGGAATAAATAAATGTATTACCATTAATATTTATTTTTAATACATAATGATATGTTTTCTTTGTGAAATAATTTGAAATCGATACACTTCTCTTCCACATGTACATAATATATTATATATATATATATATATTATTAAACACTTTAATATTACCATGTAAAAGCAAGTAGTATTCTTTATATGTATTGCTACATTTATATTTATATATATATTTATATATATAT